>JANHGL010008694.1:0-11607 GCA_024611195.1 Ceyx melanurus
TTAGGATCACTATAAATGTAGAAAGGTTGTGAATAAAGATGAATGCATGTTGTAACTCATATTGGGTCGTCTGCATGTATCTCCAAACTCGCCTCCGCACCAACTAACCCCAGGATTTGAAGGATGGCCTCCCCAGCACCCCCAGTCCAGGGGAACAAACCCTGCTCTGGTCCTGCTGGCCATAGTAGTGCTGAACCATGCCAGGATGAGAAGATCAGAGTGGGCTGGATCCTCAGCATCTCTGATAAGCCCAGGGTACACAGCTGCAAGTTCTCCATGGTTCACATGCTATTGTCTCAAAAAATACAGTTTTGCTGATGACATCAAGCTCTGTGGGGCAGCTGACATGCTGGAGGGCAGGGATTCATCCAGAGGGACCTGGACAGGCTTGAGAGGTGGGCCCATGACAAACTCATTCAAGAAGGTCAAGTGCAAGGTCCTGCATCTGGATTGAGGCAATCCCAAGCACAAGTACAGGCTGGGCAGAGGATGGATAGAGAAAGTCCTGAGGAGAAAGACTTGGGGATGCTGGTTGATGAAAAGCTCAACATGAGCCAGCAATGTGTGAATGAAGCTCAAAAAATCTCAACTGTATCCTGGGCTTCATCAAAAGAAGCATGGACAGCCGGTAAAGGCAAGTGACTGCCCCTCTGCTCTGCTCTTGGGAGACCCAACCTGGAGCACTGCATCCAGCTCTGGAGCCCCCAACACAAGAAAGGCATGGATCTGTTGGAGCAGGCCCAGAGGAGGCCATTAAGATGATCCAAGGTCTGGAACCCCTCTGCTGTGAGACCAGGCTGAGAGAGCTGGGGGTGTTCAGCCAGGAGAGGCTGGCTCCAGGGAGACCTTCTTGTGGCTTCCAGGATCTGAAGGGGCTCCAGGAAAGTTGGGGAGGGATGTTTTACAAAGGCCTGCAGTGATAGGACAAGGAAGCTATGGTTTGACACTGGAAGAAGGTATATTTAGATTGGAAATAAGAAGTAAATTCTTCACTCTGAGGGTGACAAGACACTGGAACAAACTGTCCAGGGAATCTGTGGATGCTCCATCAGTGGATGTATTTAAGGTCAGGTTGGACAGGACCTTGAGCAACCTGCTCTAGTGGGAGGTGTCCCTGCCCATGGCAGGGGGTGGGAACTGGATGATCTTCAGGGTCCCCTCCAATCCAAACCACTCCATGATTCTATGAAAAAATAATCACCCTAGTTCTCTATCCCTACCATATGGACTCCTCCAAAGGTAATGACTATCACTCGAAGTACTCCAAGCGGCTAATTTAGTTCTGAACTTTATTCCAAGCTCACATTACCTTTTTCAGCATATATTTGACATAACTGGTGAGAAGCAGTTTTACATGCCTCCAAAATAGCCAGGTTTTTTAGACCAGTTATAGCAGTTGGAAAAGTCCTACTATTTACATTTTTTTTCTCTCTAATCTTTAAAACATACTGAAAAAAATAAAGAAACAGTAAGGATGTTTTCCAACTCTCAATTTTCCCAGAAAAACCTCTTGTCCTGGGATGACTGTGGGTGGGGAGTGGAATTTCCATTCAAGTGCAATTGTTTTCCCTTTTCAGGAAGAAAATAACCAGAGAATCCTGAGGGTGTGCTTACCTAGTGAGAAGGGAAGAAGTGTGAGAACAAGGAATACCATTTTAAAGGACAGGAATTCTAATCACAAGGGAGCAGAGAAGACTAGCTGTGGAGATCTTCCAAAGCTCACAGCTGGCCATGATGGACTTCACTGACATCATTTTAAATGGCACCTGAGTGATCAACCACAACCACAAACTTTGTGACTTGAACATCAAATTCATTAAGGAAATTCTACACATGGCAGCCTTTCAAAGCCCCGTGGCAATGATGCAAAGAAGGAAGTGCAGCCAATGCCCAGCATCAAGAGAAGTAATGAAAAACTATCTACAGAACTTGATGAAAAAACCCAGCCATGGGGGTCACTGGCACCAGGGATACTACAGGGCTCTATCTAAGCAAAACTTCTATTAATGGAGCCAAAAAGAAGAAAGGAGACGTAGGAGCCAGTGGACTTGCATTCCCTTGCTTCCACGAAGCTCTGAAACCTCTATAGCAAATATGCCAATGCAGCAAAGCTTGGACACCCAGTAACTTGCAGGCCCATTAGCAGCCCTCCTGGTTGTTGGCCACCCAATGCTATGGGGGGACCATAACAATTGCAGACCTGCGTAAAGATGAACACAGACTGCTGACACAGCCCTTTGGTTAGCAGGGCACTACATTCAGAGACAAAAAAGCTCGTTCCAATCACGTCTATTTTTCCTTAAAAATCACAAGGGAAGCTGTTTTGGCTAAAGCTCTTTAGATCAAGATGGTAAAATCATAGAAGGGATTGGGTTGGAAGGGACCTCCGAAGGTCACCCAGTCCAACCCCCCTGCACTCAGCAGGGACATCTCTAACCAGCTCAGGCTGCTCAGAGCCTCCTCAAGCCTGGCCTGGTATGGCTACAGGGATGGGGCCTCCATCACCTCTCTGGGAAGCCCATTCCAGCAATCAGCACCCTCATATTAAAGAACTTTTTCCTCATATCTGACCTAAATCTCCCCTTTTCTAGCTGAAAGCCATTACCCTTGTCCTGTCACTACAAACACTTGTGAACAGACCCTCCCCTGCTTTCTTATAGCTCCTTTCAGGTACTGGAAGTTCCCTCCAGAGCCTCCTCTTCTTCAGGCCGAACAACCCCAACTCTCTCAACCTGTCCTAACAGGAGAAAAAAATAAAGATAAACCTTCAGAATCTATTGACTCGTTGCCCTTGCTAGGTGGTACCATCCCACTCTGCCACTGAGCTGCTGGAGGAGGACAGCTCCATTCTGCAAATGAAATGCTGCCTCTAAAGTCAGAGAAACAGAAGCTTGTCAAGTTCACACAGAAGATTTCTTGAGTTCTGCTCAGCATGCCAACGAGAAGAATGTAACAGCTATACACAAGCATACCAGTAATTTTACAAGTTCATGCAAAATGAAACAACATATGGTTCAGGAGACAGGAAATGCAGAAGGTAAAAGGGGTCACCATGCTTTAAGTACTGGTTTCACATCATAGTTACACTATTTTACAGTGCTTTTTTCACTGTCTTTTATAACTGACCATTTGAAAGCAGTTGCACGCTCCAAACACGTACAACTTTTGTTTGTATTTGTAACAATTTAAAATAATTCTAACGTTGGTTTATGATTTGGCAGTGGAAATCACAATAGGGTCAGCTGTGTCACTAAAGCAGAGCAATACAACAGACATTGGAACTGGGCAGTGTGACTCAGCACTGCTTAGAGAAATGATGTGCTGCCTGATTAATTCCTTCTTTTGACATGGCAAGCACAGCCACAAACAAGAAACACAGAATGCTATGCCTTCCAAATGTCAGTGCTTACCCTGGGAAGCCAGAACACCATTGGTGCAGCTGTACAGGATCACTGCTTCACAAGGGAAGTACATACAAGGGATCCTATGAATGCCAGAGGAGCTCAGGTACTTACAGTGCCCTCAACCTCTGAATACAGGCCTGACCAAAAGCTGAAAGTACTTTTGTCCAGCTGATACAGACGAGATTTTTCAAAGGTTTCTGAATCCATGATCTGTCCCAATTCCTGTGGTACGTGTGTTGTTGTTCTATACACCCGTCTCTGAAAAATTGAAAAAGAAACTTAAAGACTACACCAAATATTTTTAAGGAGACAAATAACATCTAAAAGCAACACTGAGCATGACCCCAAGGGCCACCACAAAACCAACTCACAAAATTCCAAATACTCCTGATTTCTATCAAGTGACAATATAAAGCTTAAGCATAATTATTAGGTTATAAACAGAAACTGAGTTGCCTACTTAATTTATTTCCAATTTAGTTACTATATAAAGACCACCATTTTTTCTGCAGTGTATAATTTACTGCACAACAACTAAGCAGAGTGTGAAACTAAAGACCAGACCCTCGCACTCAAGTCACGCAGTTTCCCCAGAGGACACATCTATGACGTGGCTGCACGACTGGAGTGCTTTGCACTTTAAGCAGGGAACTCAACACTTCACCATTTTAAAAGACTAAAAGGCTGTATTCCATTCACTGCTATATCTGCCTACTCGTGGGAAGTGGTGAGCAATTGCCTTTGCAGCAGTTGTAGGGGGTCTTCTTTCTCCCATTTCCCTAACTTATTAAACTATCTTTATCTGGCCCTTGAGTTTTGTCATTTTTGCCCCTCCTGCCCTGGGGGAGGAGGATCGAGCTGCTGAGTGGGTGCTGGACTGTTGGTTAGCTCGCCACTCCCGCACTTCTCAGATCCTTCTCAAACTCGCCTACTCGCTGACACGATGGGACGTCTGCCCGTCCCCCCTCGACAATACGCGGGGTTCATGTGCGGGAGCGCGGCCGCTCCACCGGCAGCCGTGCTCCAGACAGGAGCCAGTGTCAGCAGCCGCAGGCAGCAAGGGGGGCTGGACGCCAGCTCGGCAGAGCTGCCAAGAGCGTTGCCATAAACCCCGCCACGGGGCTGCACAGACAGGCGCAGCGAGTCCTTCTCCCCCCTCACCCTGCAGCCGCCGATCCAGCACCTCGGCCGAGACGGGAGCAAAGCCCTACCCAGGCAGGCGACGGACCGAGCCGGCTCCCGCTCCGCTCGGCACCAGCCCTGCCGCGGGGCCGCCCCGCTGCGCCCGTCCCCGCCACAGCCCCCGCCGACCTGCCGATGCGCCAGGAAGGCTTCCCAGAGGTAAACGGCCCAGGAAAAGAGCAGCACGGAGCAAAATATGCGCTTCTCGGCCGGCAGCTCTGCCCACAGCTCGCCGGGAAGCGCCATGGCGCCGGCGCTGCTTCTTGTCGGCCCCGGCCCCGCGCTCCTGCCGCTGCCTCCTCCTGCCGCTTCCTGCCGCCTCCTTCCGGCTCCTGCCGACCCCTTCCGGCCCCTTCCGGCCCCTTCCGGCCCCTTCCGGCCCCGCGCTGCCTCGCGCTGCCTCCTGCCGCCTCCTGCCGGCTGGAGGAGCCTGAGGGCCGGAGGGGCCGGGCCGGGCGCTGACGGGAGGTGTGCGGAGCGGGGCTCGGGGGCCGTGTCCGGGAGGGTGTCAGCGGCGTGGCCGCGTCGCCGTGTCAGCGACATCCACCGCGCCCCGCCGGGCGGCACTGGCGCCCGGAGCCCCGCCGCGGAGAGCGCTAGACAGCGCAGCGCAGCGCAGGGCGGCGGCAACCGTGGGACAGGCTCCTTTCCCCGGGAGCGGCGGCAGGGGGTAACGCGGCCGCACCGGTTGACGTCCGAGTGCGAGGCCCGCAGGACCTGGCCGAGTTTGCTCGTGGGATGACACCGTGTAGTCCCGGCAAGGAGCTTGCCCGGGGTAGCCCCGTATACCGGCTGCTCCTAGGGCTCTTTGGCCAACTGGAGAGCTGGCGGGAGCTGCTGGTGACACTGGGAGGCGTCGACAGCGGGCAAGGAGGGCACCTTGCCGGCGGATTCGTGCTGGAGGCAGAGGAGCCTGTCCTGACGCTCAGGTATAGGGACTGATGTAGGGACTGATGTTCTGGAAGCTCCCTTTCCCAACTATTGTATCCATCAGTCTTAACTGTATTAACTTGGTCGTTATATATATTACTTCTCTGCAATATAATAAGCTAGTGGAATTTTACTGGTGACTTTGGTCATGCTTAAATAAAACAAAGTAAAGGACAGTTCAGATCTGCAAGTAAGGAATTTGCTTCTTGGAGGCTTAGAGCTGTCCATGAAGAAGAAAGGATACCCCTGGACAACCCCTAACACCTCCCAGCACCATCTGGCATAGTATCCCAGTTACTGCCTGGCAATAACTTCAGGGACATCTGGATGAAAAGACAAGCAGCAAGAATGCGGCAGAATTACAACTGTTCTGCAAAGTTTTACTATGAATAGTGATTTGTACCATGAATGTTGGCAATTAGTAAAATTGTGTTGTACCTGAACATTTGAAGGCTCTAAGAACCCTGTGTAAAACTTTCTTGGGGTGCCCCATTTTGGCACTTTTGCCCACCTCATCAGCAAAGATATTTACCCATGTAATTCTGTCCCTGATCTCTCTTCAGCTGTCAGAGGCCCATTGCAGATTTTCATTAGCGCTGAGCTGTGGTGCAAAGCCAGCCATGGTTTCCCTGCTCAGAAACCCAACTGTAGCTGTAGTCACAACAAATGTCAGTATTTCTCCCAGAGGGTGGCCAGGGCTGCAAGGCCGTGGCAAAGGACATTGAGAGGCAAAGCATGAACAAGACCAGATGAACAGCGATCCCTCCAAAGGAAAATACCTTCTCGGATTCTGTCCCATCCATGCAGCCATTCTGGCACCACTGCCTTCAGTTTGACTTGGGAAAAGGGGATCATGTCAGAACATGGATACAGCAGCAGAGCAGGACCAACCCAGTGACGTGCAGTACAGGCAGGAAAATGTTTGTCTCTACCTGACTCCAGCAATGAGGACAGTTGACCAACATGGATGAGGATACTGAGGGCCTTGAAACACAGAAAACACAAGAACAACTGTTACTAAGTTGGGCAGCATGGGGGGGGGTGGCTCCTCCTGATACGTGCACCAAGACGTTAAGCGAAAAGCTTAACAATAAAACATATTCATAAAGTCTAATACGCATATTCATTGTAGCCCCGGGAATAGGGCTAGATGATTATCAGTTCTGGGAGCTCATTACCAGAGGGTTCCTGCCCTTGGTGCCCGTGTATTGCCCTCTGGAGGTCATGGGCCGGGCTCTGATGGAGGAAGGCCACAGTCTTCCTCGCCTTTGGCTCAGGCCGCTGCAGTGTCTCAGGGAGTTAACCACAGAGTGGGTGTGATCAGCTCATCCAGGGAGGCTCTTCTTCATAAATGAGTTCCTGTCTTGTTTGGGGTAGTTCCTCTGATCTGCAACAAGCAAGGCCATAAAGTAGCCAGAGTCTGCCCAGATGCAAGGCCATAAAACAAGGTATCATTCTATCCAGCACCCAGTCCCTGCATCCTGATGCACAAACCGTGCATGGCAGCACAACCAAGAGGCTCATCTCGCTGAGCACCACACCCAGCATCTACCTCCAGAAAAGGCAGAGGACTGGCTTGAAAGCACTGGAGTAGAATTGGTTGTCCAAGGACAAACAATGCAATTCCTAAGTGAATGTGATCAGCTAGGTCAATACACTGCTGAACTGACCCAAGCATTTTCTAGCAGCATGTAGCGTAGGAATATCTCATAGTGGAAGCCAAAGCCAAACTCCTGAAATTTCTCCAGGAGGAGAAATTGTTGTCCCTCCCTACTTTGCTACAAGGCAAAGAACAGACTGGCAACATGTACCAAGTAGAGCATGTTGTGAATCAGCTGTCTGAGATGGTCCAGCCTCGGACTACCTAGGTCAGGCCAAGAGGGATCTTGTTGCCTAGTGTTGCTTATCTGCCAGTGGCTGGAGGAGGAGAGAGAGTGAGGAAGAGATGACTGTCTTCACCAAGATGCCAAGAAGCCTTTATTTATTAATTTACAGCTCTTTTTATACCCTTTTAACCTCAAGGCAATTGGACAAGAAGCCAGCCACCCCCTGGGGTGATTGGCTGGGGTGCCACAACACCCATAATCAAAACATCTTTCTACCGTTTTACAAACAGCCGCCACCAAGGTCACAGCTGGTGGGAGTCTTTGCCATCCCACGAGAAGGAAAATTCCAGGCAGTAGTTATTTTAACATCCACAGCCTAGCACAGAGCTATCAATGAGATAGTCTTCACAGGGATCTTGTAGTTTGAGTTTTGGACCAAGGATGCTCTACAAAGTGAAGTAAAACTCGATGTCAACCCATTGATACTTGGAGAGTTGTTAGCACAAGCCTATGGTGGGGGGGATTCTGAGGGCAGCCACAGTGACCCTATGGAATAATATCTTTTTCATGCTGCACTTTTTACTCTGCATGAGTCCTGCCCCATCTCCAATTCCACCTCACCCCAGCACTTTTCAGCTGGCTCCACCTGATTAACATCAGGTCATTTTTTTTCATCAGTCATTGATAGTTGCTGGTTCTTGCTGCTGCTGCTCAGCAGTCCCTGTCTGCACCCATTTACATCTGCCATTCTTCCCGGTATTGCACCTGAACTCACATTCAGTTGAACTGACTTACCTTTCCCAATCACAATGTTGCTGCTTCTCTGTTTGAACTTTCTCCTGCCCTTCCTGCTCCCCAGTAAAACTAAGAATTTCAGCAGCAGACCAGCTTGAATAAGCACAGAATTCTAGTGATTTAAAATGCAAAAGAGTAAACTGACTGTCACACGGCTCTTCTCTGTGGCATTAACGTACAGCTCGAAGGGTGTTACTTTAATATTGGATGGATGTAATTTCTGCTACTGAGGCCAGTCACCTCTGTTCCATCCTTTCACAAGCTTGCAGGGGCCTCTTTTTTCACAGAAAAGATATTCTAGAACTGCTCTAGCAATCTGCAATGCCTTTTTTTTTGTTGTTTCTGATTTCCAGTACAGCATTCCTGTTGATCAGTCTGTGTGATGCTCTCTGTAAACTCACACAGCTTCTCTGCTCCATGAAGACAGGCAAGGCTCTCATTAATGTGCACTTGCCGTCCAATCCTAGGGCAGCTAGTTTTTCTTCATCCACCAGACTTTTCATTCCCCAGATACTGCAGTATGTACACAGGCACAGCAGTACTGGGGACACACATACCATGCAGAGCACAATGAATGTGTAATTCGATAGAGATGCAATAAAATGGGTATTAATGGATGCTCCTTTTTAGTCCATTTTTGAAACAGCATTTTAGTACCAGCCTTTCATCTTATTTCTACTAGCCTAAAGTATAACATAACTTGTCTCAACTTCTAATAAAATGCCAACTTAATTTTCCCATTTTCTACCATTTACCATTTCTATTTATCAGAATGACATGTTAAATGAATTAAAAATCTTTTCTGTAAACTGGTACATCCACCCAGAAGAAATACTATGTATCAGCCTTATCGTTTCTGTAAACTAGCATATCCACCCCAAAGAAATACTGTACCTTCCAACTGCCACGAGAGAGAAGGGAGTGCTGCTCTTGGTAAGCTCTGTTACTGGCTGCACTTCTTTTCTAGAGGAAAAGCTCTAGCAGTTGATGGAAGCTGGCCAAGCCAGACCCTTCCCCAGCACTGCACTGCGTCCGACCAATCCCTTATCTACTTACTTCCCTGTAATCATAAAACTTGAGACATTTTCAAGGAAGATAACAGCTTTCCTATCCCAACCTCTCCCACTGCAAATGCATGTGGGCATAGGGGAAAAAAAATGGAGGAGTACTGTTATGGGGAGTCAGAACAGAAGGGCTCAAGGGCACAAGCTGTCAACTTCAGGGAAGAGGAAGAAGAACAGGTTTAACATCTGATAGGGCCAGACAAAGGCAAGGTGGGTTCATTTAAGCCTCCCCTTCTCTCTGCCAGAAGCATGCTCTGGTTCTTGACAAGACTTGCTAGGACTTAAAACTGGAAATAGTTTTCCCTCAAGTACCACACTTCAGCCAAGATGCAGAATCTCTGAAATACAATGTCACAAGCCTTTATCAGCATCACCAATTCAAGTGTCTTGCATGAACAGCCAGAAAACAACAGACAAGCGAAACCACTGAACTAACATGCTGGCTTTGCTGAGAACCTTGCCAGAAGCACAGAAGTTAGCCTAAAAGGTCTCTCTTTGTTATTTAGTTTTTGCTACCTATAGGAACATGGCAGGGCAGCTCACAGCCTTGGGGAAATTAGGCATATGCAAGCAATAAACACAGTTTTTCTTGAAAATCCCAACACCTGAAGAAAATAAGAAATGGAAGCCACATACCATGATTATGAACTTGCATCTCTGTTTTCTCAGGTATCTGCTGTTTAAGAATAATTTTTTAGGATGTTAATGTGACAGTGTTCCTTTACAGCAGAAGTGTTTTTCCCATATGTTACACAGTTTCTCTCATACATTTTAAAGCAAGAAGCTGGGAATGTTACATTTTCACTGTAAGACAACTGGTAGCACTTGGAAGAAAAAATGCTGGTCTACTCAATGACATGGAAACAGTAAAACCTCTTAACTTCAGACCTTTACCCTTTTGTGGCCTCCTTCCCTGATACTGACAAGTAGCTAGTCAATTAAAAAGATGAAATAATCAAGCCCAGGAAGAAAACAATCAGCATGTGCATTCAAACTGTATAGTTTTGATGGTGTAGCACCTATTATTTGAGATGGTGGCACATTTTGCAGATGATAAAAAAAAAAGTGGATTTGGACAGAACCAGTCAGTCTCTGTCAGTTTGAAATGGCTGTTATTTCTGTAATTAGGAAGTAGCTTGACAACACTGGCATCTTTCAACAGAAGAACAAAAACAACTGGAGACCATGGTGTTAAAACCCCATTAATGCACATGATGGCACATCACCAGAGGAAAACGCCTCTAAGATGCTCATGTACAACACCCTGAGGAAAACCCACTCATCATTTTCTGAATACAGTTCCTAGAGTGAAGAATTCATTGCAGGACCTGTCTTCATTCCTGACAGACAGGAAGGTGTTTGCCCTTTCCTCTTGTCCTGCATTACATTTAAGACTATGAAAACAGCAGGAAGTTAACAGTGGCAACTTACTCGAGGTAAATCAAGAGATGTCATTTGTAAATGTGTGCGTATGGTGGTGACAATTTCTATGCATGCAGTAACTCTTCTTCGGCAAGAGAAAAATACCTTTGAAGAATTAAAAGTTTCACACACAACTGTTCTAACGGATTACAGAACTACAGTAAAACTCATGCTTAGTAGGCAAATCTGTTTATACATCAAGTGGCATAATAAATTATTTTAATAGGAGAGCTGAACGTTAGAAAACTTTTAATACATAGGTTAAACACAGTAGGATTTATGAAGATCATTTTGGTGGCAAGTTTGCAGCAGAGTTGACAGAAAAAGCATCCAAGAAACACAAACTCATTCAAAATGAGAGCTGTAAAACAATCTGTAATGTGGGAGCTGGACAGGAGAGCAGGAAGCTCTGCTCCAAAGGGAGAGTTGAGGCAGCACCACTCTGTATTGTATTTTTTCTTAGACACACTACAAAGACACACAGTACCTCAAAACAACCTGCACTTGGAATAGCTCCCTATTGAGCAGGAAGTTTATCAGTGCCAACTCAGAGGCAACAATAGAAAAGAAAGAAAACGATTTGAAGATAACATAAGTGCAGTCAAACTTGTGTATTGGTCAAGTGTAAAAAGAGAGAGAAGGAAACTGTGATGAGGGAGGCAAAGGGAAATTTTTACTCAGCTTCAGGTTACAACATATATAAAATACAGTATGAGCTCAGAGGGGAGAAGCTCAGATCTGCAATTGGAACTGTACCATCTGTGGCGTTTCAAAGAACAGCAGTATCTCTAATCTCTAGGAACCTCAAGTGTTTATTATAGGAATGTCTATGAAGTCTAAAAGAATAAATGCAAATTATCTGAAAAGTTTTTGTCCTGGTTTGGGTGAAAACCAAGCAAATTCTGTCCAGTGATTTTACTTTTCAGCTTAAGTTTCTAACTAACTGCACTTTCTAAAGTTAGCAGCATGTTTTGCAGACAGTGT
>JANHGL010008694.1:11707-22259 GCA_024611195.1 Ceyx melanurus
ATTCCATCCCTGGCAGTAACTGTAAACATTAGGTGTTATCTCTGCTAGAAGCAGAGACTGTCTGCAAAACATGCTTCCAACTCCAGAAAGTGCAGTTAGTTAGAAACCTAAGCTGAAAAGCAAAATCACCGAACAAAACTTGCTTGCTTTTCACCCAAACCAGGACAAACTAAGTCTCTCTCCCTTATTCCTTTTCTCTTCCCTTCTGGGGAGGGAGGGGGTTAAAAGAGAGCGGTCTGTTATCGGTTTGGGTGTTGCCCTGACTCCAAACCTCAACAGTTTTCATCACAATGAACTGCTTTGACAGTTCAAGAAATTCCCACCTGTCAGCTAACTGCCAATTAACCCACCAAAAATGGAAAGCAAAAAGTCTGTTTAAATATCTTCAAGCTTGAAAATACACTATCAAATGTGTCCAAAACTACTATTAAGAAAAATCTGTAATACTACATTATTTGCAACATACAACCTTAAAGAGCCCATTTTAGGATAGCTGCATCTACAACATAAAGCAGGACCTGGAAATAAATCCCCATTTTTTTCTTTTAAAATTTTCTTATGGTTTTTCTTGTGGAAACATGCAAGTGTATTACCTTTCAAATTTCTTACAAAACCCAAGTTGTCTCCAGGTGACTCAAGACAACTGCAGGTCCTTGCAGAGAGCAGATTTCCAGCAGTGTGAACTCACAGACAGAAGTGTCAGCACCAGGTATGATACAGTTGTCTCAGGAATGTACAATTCAGTTGCCTTCAAAGAGGCCTCAGCCTAAGAAATGTTGACATAATTATCTCCCAGCTTTTAAGTCTGCAGAGACTTGCTTTGGTGGAATCTGTTTATTTCTTCACTGGTCTTCTATGACTCAGCTAATTTATCACCACGTGAAGTATCAGTCTTGCATTTAATCAATTCCATTGCCCTGACATGTGTGCCCTGACACAGCATTTCCAACAACAGCAGGATGACTTTATTAAAGATTCGGGACCTTTTTAGGATGGCACAAAGCAAAAGTTTGCACAGTACATTTTTCTCACCACTTCCCCATTCTGTGGCATAGATAGTATTTTCCATCTCATTTCATTCCTGCATTCTTATGCAACTTATCTCATTCAAATAAAGTAGTTTAAATACTTTAATTCTTTAACAGAGGTGTCATATTTGAAGCTCTGACTGTCTAGTGGAAATATAGTTGCTCGATCTGATACTGAAGAATCAAAACCACAATGAATTTACTATTCATACTGCCCAGTTTCCTTTCTCTAGGCCTTTAAGGGACAGATTGCTTTGTGGGGATACTAAAAGAACTCTGAAGGTTAGTGGCATGTCTCTAAGCACAATACCTGAAGTAGTCATTACATGTTGATAGTTAACCTGTTTTCTTGTTTTGTGATTCAAGTATGTCTGAACATGACACAAAATTGATTTTTTTTTAAGAGACAAAAATCACTTTAAACACAACTTATCTACTTTAGGTATCTGTCCCTCTAATAACTGTCAGCCCTAACTTCCATGTTTAAGTTAGTGAGAAGATTCATGCACCACAAGAACTGTACAGTTCAGAGAAACAAATAATTTAAAAAAGCACAATAAAGTAAGTTTTCCCCTGCTTGGTGTATAACATTTAATAGAACTTTTATCTAAAGGATGCCTACAAAACTTTAAGTGCAATATGAAGATGCCATTTCTGGCTAGTTTTTGTTGTAGAACAGTTCTCTAGGTTTTTATACTGTGATATGAAATGTACCAGTGGAAGGGAAATGCAGACAGGTTGGGGAAACATCATTTAAAACGGACAATGAATTGTGGCTGGGTGCAGGAAAGGAGAAGGCTTCTTGAAACACCCAAACAAAACCCAAAGTCTCAATCAATAAGAAGCTGTGATTGCTGCTTGCTCAGTAGCATCCTCACAGAGACTGGATAATGCCTCTCATGGAGGAAAAAGGTTCTACGCCTTATGATGTATCCAGAAGTACAACAAGAAACAAGACACAGAAGAACAAGAAACAGATCTTGGAAGTATTAGATCACTCTTCTGGTGAATCTTCCAGACAGATTTTATTCATTATTGAAACCTCTAATCAGGGAACCCCAAATGTGACAACTCTCTTGGAAATCTGGCAACGCTCTTCAAATATTTTCTGTTGTACCATACACTCCCAGAAGCACCTTATTCCTTTACAGGAAAAGGAAACTGGCTCTTTCTCTCCGTGGCAAGTGCTTTCAGCCTAGACGAATTAGAATTCTTTCAAGTTTGAAAAAAGTACAGAGAATATCATAAAATAAAAAGTAATACTTTACTTTTCTCTATCTATAATGTTTCATCAGTCTGATAAATTATCTACAAATGCATAAAACTTAAGCAACATTGTCCAATGCACTCAGCATGATCCCAAATTAAATCACAAGTGAACCACACTAAAGATTTACTGTACAGTAAACAAATGGGTGAAAAACTGTAATTTATTGAAACTCATAACTCAAAAAATATAAGATGCTGTAGTGTACAATATGTTACACAAAGCACCCTAGGGTGCACATTCAAGTCAAATAACTCCACTGCCCCCCAAACCCTGGTACCCTAGTACTTGTTCCATATACAATCATGCACATTTACTCTTCAAGAGGAAGCCCCCAGTATTCTGATGGGTTTAAATAGCACCAAAACTGGCATAGTCCATAGAGATAAATGGGGAGCTAAATTAACTTGGGCAATGCTTTTGACAGATATTATACATTCATGGAATTAAACAACCTAAACTAACCTAAACAGTGTGTACTGTAACAATGACTGTTCTAATTTGAAGTTCTCCCCATACAGCAGTAATGGAGGCAATCCGCTCTAAGCAAAACTACTTACGTACTTCCTACACAAAGCTCATCTGCCTTTTTTGTTGGAAATAAGTCTATGAGGGGTGTGGAAAACTTGGACCTTTCAAGAACAACTACTGGTCTTAAGTAATGGAGCTGTTTTAAGGCAAGGTCTCCACAATCTGTTAGTGCCTTGTCCAAGATTGCCCTTAAATTTTCCAAAGAAGGTGTGGATGATGACTCAGACAACAAGGGCTGTATTTCTCTGAGCTGCCCATGATTCTTTTGGGTTATGATTGCATTTTTGTCATTTACAAAGTTGTTTACTGGTGCATCCCCTTGACTGCTTTCCTCTTTCTGCAATGTTTTATCTACTGGCAACTGCTTAGGAGACTCCCACTCTACTACCTCATCAAAATCCTCCTCCTCCTCCTCCTCCTCCTCGTCATCTTTTCCCTCACTTTCCTGAATAAATTTTAAAAATGATGACTCAAAGCCCATTGGTTTATATGTCTTTAAATCAAATGGTTTGGACACTGGAGGCTTTTGAAATTTGTCTTTTGTAGCACAAAGTACATTTCTTTGTGCAGTTTGATTAACTGTACTATGATGACAACCTTCTGGGTCTTTTTCTCTTGGCAACTCTACTTGTAAACTGGAGAAATAAGAGCTATTCTCTTTTTCATTAGTTTCAGAACAATCTTTAGTTTTACACGTAACTGTCTCCCTTACATTATGTTCTTCAAAACAGGTGTTGTTTGAACTGTGGTTATATTTTAAAGTGCCTGAATACATAAAGGCACTGGCATCAAAACTCACACTGCTTGATGCACATTTTTTTTCTCCTTCATTGCTTATATCTTGAGGATCAGAGTCGGTGTTTGGAACAAGAAGTTTTTCAGTTTCCTGCACATAGCCAGGATCAGCTGATTTATCCTCTTTAACTTCCACATCTTTTTTATCCAAGTCTAAAGCTGTTTCGGAGCAGGACTGTTTTTCAGTCATGATGCCACATTTAACGCAAACAACAAGATTCTGAAGCCGCTGCTCTATGTACATGTTGGTCATCTGGTGTGTGCGCTTGTAGTGCCTCACTATACTGCTTTCCAGTTTGACAACAGACAGGCACCCCTGAACCATGCAAGGGTACTGAGTCTGGTTACACTTCTCTTTGCACATCTGTAGGGCTTCCTCTTTTGTTTTGAAACTCATCAAATGCTTTTCTCTACTTCTGCTCATTCTTTTAGATTTTTCTTTTAACTGCTTCCCATTCTGCTTGCCTGCATCAAAACTGTCTTTCAAATAACTTTTATCATTTTTATCTTTATCATGATTATCTTCCTCCTCTTTCTGGTTTCCAAAGAGACTATCATAATACTCACTGTGTCGGAAATACACATGTTGGGAGTAATGACTGTAATTTGTGAAAATCCGATCACAGCCATTAAGGTCACAATGGATTTCAAAATCTTTGTTTAATTTTTCTTGATTGGCATGATCTTCTATTAGATGCTGTTTAAGTTTATCAAACGTGTAAAATACAGCAGGGCAGTGGGCTTGGTTACAAGCAAATCTTGCAGATTCAGCTTCAGCAAGCAGTTTTTGATCATCTAAGAGTTCATCGTGGAAGTCACTACAATGCTTAGCAAGAGCTTTAGAACACAAAAACCGCTTACCACACTCTTTACATGCAAATATTTTTTTACATTTGACAAGTTCCCTTTTTGTTCTTGCTTTGTCTTTTTCTAAGCAGAGCTGTTCCTTATTATACTGGTGAACAGTTCTATAATGACGAATCAAACCTTTCTGGTTAGTGAATGCTGAGTTGCAACTTTTGTGTATACAATGAAATGGTTTGTGGTATTTATGCAATATATAACATAAGTTTCCTTTAGCAACTGTTCTTTTGCTTCCTCTTCCCTGTCTTGCTTCCAGTTCTTCCCTATGGCTGTCCATAGAAGATATGTTAGCTGTTTTTCTTGTTCCATTATTGTCTGTCTCTTCACTGGACTCCAAATCTGTCTCAGAACTGAAGTCTTCCTTTTTAGGATGACAAAGCTGTTCTGAGTGGTCTGAATGTTCAATGAATTCAACGTTTGTTGCACAGACAGGTGTTGGGCCAGTGCTATTTTTACGCATGTCATCTGAACATAAACCTGCATGACCAATTTTTTCATTAGAACATACCTTGTGAACTACCCTCTCACAGCCAATCTGATGTTTGTTTCTATAGTGAATTCTAAGGTGTGTTTTTCTTGTAAATGATCTTTGGCAAATGTGACACTTAAAAGGTGAGTACCGATGCTGGAACATGTTTAACTGAAGAACCATTTCCTTTGAATAGTTATGCTTTTTAACATAATGCATTAGGAGAGCTTCTCTGGTCACAAACTCACAGGTACATCCTTGACATTCACAGAAAAATGGTTTAGCTGCTAGTTGAGTAAGATACTGGCTGGGTAAATTATCTTGTTGCTCTTGAAGCTGAAATTTCGAGGTAGTTTCATTTACTGACTCAGGGCACTTGGCATCCCTAGATGAATAGGACTGTAAAGAGCTCAAAAAAGGTTTGTGTCTTGAAGAATTCTGAATGTTAGGATTTTTTAAGCTTAGATGTTTCAAGCCTAACATTAGTTCCAACATGCTATCTTCAATATTTGAGTCTTTAGAACTGTCATAAAAAGATGTTTCCGGGGATGAAGGATAAGTTTCTTCCTTCAGGCCACTGCTTTCTTTAGCATCTATAGTACAATACAGGCTTTCTGGAGAGTCAGCATTTGTATCTGAATTATTACCTAACTCTGTACTAATGTCTGTAGGGGATTTACTGTCCTGAGTGTTATTCAACAGGTCAAGAAAGTCTTTTGTTTTCACCTCTGTATTTTTTTTACCCTTAAAGTTATACGGATGGATCCTGCGAAGATGTTTTTGCATACTTCTGGAATTTTTGTGTGTGGAACAGCAGCCTTCAAATCCACATGAAAGGTTTTTTTCATCAAAGCAAACTGCCACACTGGCACACTGCTGTTTCACATCTGATGGGTGGAAGACTCCTTCCTCGGACATGAGAAAGCCTGTAACTGATTGATTGTGAGCCACTGCTTCTACCAGTGGAGGAGATACCTGGTCTTGGTTTACTGAAGCATCTGCGCTGTGGTCCCCACAATGAAGACTGCAATTACTTTCACTGTCTAGGTCTTCACTGTCAGAGAGAGCTTCTTCCTTAATCTGTGGAATTTCCTGAGAGCCTGAGGGATCCAAGTTAACATTCAGACTGGAATTTTCAGATTGTTCGAGCAGCTGAGACTCTGGAAGGTATCTGTCTTTCAGAACAGACTCCTTGAGTTTCAGCGTTCGCTTCACGCCCCCGTTGGACACTTTGATGTTATGCACTGCAAGGTGATTCTGAAATTCCGTTTTTGAATAATAAAATTTTTTGCAACCAAAGTAGTTGCAGGTGTATGATGCATCTCTGAAGTGCTGTGCCTCATGATGGTAAAGTTGTCCCAAGTCACTGAAAACAATATTGCAGCCATTTAGCTCACATTTGTAACGAAGATCGTCATGTGTCTGTTTGTGATTGAGAAGCTCGTTCACCGACCCAAAGCGCGCGTAACAATCCATGGACACACACATGTAGGGCTGGGGCCCACAGTGCACACGCTCGTGCTCCCGCAAATGAAAGGATGTCATGAAGTGTCGGCGACAGAAAGCACACTTCTCTCTCCTGTTTTTCATATCCAAGTAGTGTTTTGCATTCTCATCGTTGTTCTGATGTTCTGCTTTCAGATGTACACTTAAGTATTTAAACTGCTTAAACACTCTGGAACAATCTGTCCCGGGACACGGATAGATGTCTCTGTCTTGCAGCTGGCAGTTTTCCAGCTGGCTAAATGTGACATATTCATGTGTGTCATCTTCTAAGTTTTCAGGCAGCTGTGGCTGATGTGACTTTTCCTGAAACACGGGGGGTGGGCTGCTGGAAGGTACTGTCTTCTGTGGTGATCTCTCTTTTTTCAGTATTATTTTCTTTTTAGGTCTGTGTGTTCTACTAGGTGGCATTTTAACATGTTCCATGACATGTGGTACAAAAAATTCCTTTCTCTTGAACTTTTTTGTACACACTGGACATGTATAAACACCATCTTCCATATGCATCTTGGAATGATGCAGTATTCTAGCCTCTATACACTCCCTTTTGCAGAGCACACAAAAAAATTTGTATTGAAGCCATCTCTGGTATCTTTCTGAAGAACCAATTGGTTTCTTTACTCTTATTTTTTCTTTAGGGTGGTTCATTATGTCTTTTCCATCATAATATTTATGTTCTCTTGTCTCATCATAGTCACTAAAGAAAGTTTCTAACATATCTGTTTCATTGATTGACATATTACAACTTGCATCATCCTCAGAATCAGAAGCTGCTTTCCCTAACAGTTTAAGGCAATGTCGCTTTAAAGTCTTCCAGTCCCAAAATTCAGGATCAAATGGCCAATATGCTTTCAAAGCTAACAGCAGCTCACAACGAAGTGAATTTGGAACCAGGGCATTTTCTTCATCAAATTTTTGATCTGGTTGCATATAGAGCTCTTCCAACACATTAAATCCACTCAGAGTCGGCTCAAGTAAAAATTCCGTGAGTTGACAAGCTCTTCTAACTTCAAGGTCTTCTGGTAACAGGCATGCTATTGTTTTACACACTGATGTCTTCATTTCATCACTTCCATTGGATCTGATCTGGAGGGCTCTCACACATAACAAAACAGACACAGCAAGTCCTGCTTCTTCTGCCTGTTTGAAAACAAACACAACACAAACACAATGAACAGCCACAAAACAAATGTTGCTTTTCTTTATAAGCACATTCTCTCTAGAACTGTTCTACAAAACAAAAATCCCACGTGCAGTGAGAGCATCCAACAGATTACAGCCCATTCAGAATGTGTTCAAGCTTCTGAGTGTTAAGTGCCCAAGTCACTGACTATACTCTAAGAAGTTGCAGTTTATGTAAGGAACCTCTTCTACTTTTCAGGTGAGGGGAGACATTTCACATGTAGCATACTCTGTAGAGGAGTCACACAAACTAGTTTTGGCATCAGATGTTCCAAAATGTCTATCTCTTCTCTCTACCTTCATTGAGTGACTCTCAATCATAACTAAGTCAGATTCTAAAAGAGAATGATGTAAATCTCCCATTTGCATTCCTCCTGCAGCATCCACACAGGATATTAAGTCAGAATGTGTGGTACTACGTAAGACGGAAATAAATGCAAATTCACATCCTGAAACAAACTAACCTTCAACAGCATAAGCATTACAGCACCAGGAACAATTCCTAATGAAGAGAATGGACAATTCATTTCCCAATATCTTCTAAGGAGTCTGTGCAACTTTGAGGTGCTACTCAATAGTATTAGGAAGATACCTACAAATATGATTCTCTTGCTGATTTAAAAAAAAATAAATAAATCACAAATTCTACATGGACAGGATTAAAAGATATTTTGTTCCAAAAGCATACTTGTCAGCATAAAGAATCTTAGTCGTTATTAGTAAAGGTAAGTAACAGTTAAATGTGTGAATTGTTTAGAGAGATAACATACAGCTAACACAACCACATCAAGGTAAAGATCCAAAAGAATGAACACATTAAAGAATTACCAGGCTCTTGTACTCACTGTGCATTGCCTATTGGAAGTCATGTAATACTTCTTTAATACAATAACTGTTAATTTGATAGACAGCAATACAAAGGCTATTTCCACAGAAGATGTTTTAACGCAGTTTAGTATTTCTCACTTCTCTGCTTGTGAAGTGTGCTGTATCTGTCTCCTTGGTAGATGGATCAATTAACTCTTTTCATTACTACTCAGAGATTATGACTTTATAAAAATTGCTGTTAAGAATCTCTTGAACCTTTCTGCAATCTTCTAAAGACAGGCATCAGAACAGAAAGCAGAAGTCCATGTGTAATTGTATCATACGTTTTGAGAAAAATGTATTTTCTCAGAATACAAAATACCAAGTCATTTCAGAAGTCTCCATCTCTTAGAGGTGCTGCAGAAAATTGCTGCTGTGCCTCACTTCTAAACAAACATCAGTTCAAAACATAGCTATGCTTGCTTTGTAAAATACTGTATTGGAGTAACAAATCATTCCACACTGACTGAAGATGAATGGGTCACACTGACACATAAGTACGGCAGCAGGCATTTTTCAGACATTTTTATTAGCAAGTTAAGGCACTTAAATCAGAAAGCATGAATAACTGATTAAACTATTTTTTTTATCAGTTCAGGAGAATTATTAAGAAATCAAATTCATGTAAACTGTTTTGACTATGTACCAAGACTCTGGACTGCTGCTTACTTACTTCAGATTGTATGACTCTTATCAAGAAAAATAAATGCTGCAGTGTCTTGGCAATGATGCCAAACTGACGACATCTCTCCAAAAAAGAATCTAAAGAAGGATCTATTCTTCTCTGCAGCTTGCTCCAGAAAAGTGTGAGTTCCCTGTGAAGAGTTGAAAGCAGAATGTAAGAACATTGCACACATGCACAATTTGTTCAGAGCTGGTATCACAACAACTTGCTACTAAAGCACGACACACACTTCGATCAAGTCTCTGCCTCCAAGAGATGCTAAAGAGAACTGTTATTGTTGTCTTACTTCTAAACAAGTACCAGATCAGAACACCATATATAGCCTGTTATTTAACAAGGAAATACACAGGCAATTGAATTAATCTTGCTTAATCTGGGCATTTACAGTTGCAGATTCCCTTTCTAGACAAAAAGTAGCACACATACCCTTCCAGAGTCTTAACTTCTCACACAGAAGTTTTATCATTAATTATTATGTAAAGCAGCCACTCTATTAAGCAAGTAGCTTAGATGTTGACATCTGCATTCAAATGCTGTAACGGCCACTCAGTGCTTTAAAAGGTATCTCTAGCAGAACACACTTTGGGAAGGGTTACATAAGGGATGTGTGTAAGCCAAGGGCATTGAACAGGTACATGCATGTTGAGCACAGAGCTCTTCAGTTAAGCAATTTCTTATAACCATGGCAGCACAGCCACTGAATAATGCCATCTGTCACTTTGTGTTGTTTTGCCACCATGAGTGCCACAGAAACACTATCTTGAGACGCACACAGACTGACAGGATCTTTACCTTTTATATTCCTTGAACAAAATGTTTCTTCTGTTTCTTTTGTAGAGCAAACTTAACCTTTGGTAACTTAACCACTCCATGCATCAAATTATACACACAGGTTTCTAGATGCAATGTTAGTCATAGCCTCTAGAACCAAAATGAAGAGAACACACCCTGGCAAACTTTACCCTGAATACTGGCAACATTTTCCCTTAGAATTATTGCAATCCTCCCTTCGAACCCTGATCCAAGCGAAAGGGAATGAGGTCTTGTCATGGATCTGACCTGGGATACATTTATGGCACAAAAATGGACAAAAGTTACTGGTAGCAGGGTGTTGTGGGTTTTTTTGCTTGGTTTGCAGTATTCCTTAGAGTTTTTGGCATCAGCAAAAAGTCTTCAGTGTTTGCCCTTTCCTCTCTCATCCTGCCCCTACTTTCTGTAAATCTAAACTACATTTTGAAGGCGTCCTCCTCAAGGACAGTGATGTAGAACTGTTCCTCAGATAATCTGATCTATTGGAGAGCAGCTCTGGAGAAAGAGACCTGGGGGTCCTGGTGGACAGGGGGATGACCATGAGCCAACAA
>JANHGL010008695.1:0-20202 GCA_024611195.1 Ceyx melanurus
CCCTGCTCCCTGCAGGGGGCTGCACTAGATGCCCTTTGGAGGTCCCTTCCAGCCCTAAACATTCTGTGATTCTATGAATCTGTGTCTTGGTCTAAGGTGGTAGGTGAGAGAAGAGAAAAAAAAACCAACCCGAAGTAAAATAAACCAAAGCTTTTGGTTGTTTTGTTTTGTTTTGTTTTTTTTTTCTTATTTAACCTCAGAATCTTCCATGGAACCTACCTGTTTGGAAAATAGAGACCAAGCAAACCCTTCTTATGTTAGTCATTCCCAGCAGTGTGCCAAGCTCCACTTGCTGGTTTGGCACTTAGAGACTTTTCTAAAAGACAGTTTTGTATGGAGAAGAAAAATCTATATTCTGAGAAAGTAAAGAAGTTATTCTGCCTTTTAACTCTAGTCTGCAACAGGATGATATTTTGGTAAGCATTATCTATTTTTTTATCTTCAGAATGTCTTTATTTTCTCCTGATGCCCATATCAAAATTCTCCTAGAGTACTAATGCAGTAACATTGGTCACAAGAACTGATTTTTTTTTTTCTCATTGAAACTGCCTATGATTCTTTTTCTTATCTTTTTTTTTTTCAATTTTTTTTTTTTTTTCTTTTTTGTAATATATATATAGTGCAGAAGATTACTCTTACCACAGTGTCCCTTGCTAGGGCTGGAGGCAGCAGCCCCATTCTGGTGTTCCAAATGGCAGCTCTGGAGATGCTGGTATCAGCTAAGGAGGAGCCCTGGAAAGGAAAAATGTGCTGTTGGCATTTGAAAAACCCTGTTTAGGAGTTAACTTAGTGTGGCTGAGAGAAGTTGCCTGGGTTATGGGAAAGAAACAGTATCTATTGCAATGAACTTCTAGCAGGGCATGCTCCTCATGATGTATTTCAGCCTTTTTTTTCCCTCTCCATGTGTATTTTGCCCTGGGAGCTAGGAGATCCCAGAAGAGCAGTATTTTCATATTATCTTTCCATGGAATAGTTTAATATTTGATGAGAGCAAAAACCTGCAAGTTGAAGAGAAAAAAAACCCCAAACAACTCCAATCCACTGCTCAAAGATTCCTCTCTCCTGATGCTTCTACTGTCTTTTTTGAAGAAAGGGCACTTCTCTTACACTTTTATGAAAACAGCAAACTTACAGACAATATTTTGTTCACATAATGCCTTTGCTGCAATGTCTATGGTAGGAAACAGGGATTTTTTTTCCTGTCACATGAGGGGAGGAGTTTTGTTTTCATGGTGGTACCTGTTATCCTGGGCGTTCTGTGTACATCTGGAGCATAATAATATGCATTATATGCATAATAGCCCCTGCTTTAACAGTGCATAAACACATGGAGAAATATGGTGAGGGAGGGGGAGTTGGCCTGGCAAAAAGGTCAGTTCAGTTTCTGTCTGCTCTCTCCCACCACAGAACACAGTATGCTGGAAATCATTTAAGCACCTACCATGAAATACCTGGGAGAAGGAGAGACCCTGAATTTGAATTGCCTCATCAGACATCAACAGAATCAGTTATCACAAATGGAGGCTCACAGGTATTAAAAATAATAATAATAATAAAAAAAATATAGATATAAATCAAAGAAGCAAAATGAGACTGGGTTTGGAAAGGAGATGGAAAGCTTGAACTTCTCACAAAACCTGGACCTGAAGGTGAAAGTCACTCCCAGAAATTCTGAAAGTTAACCAGAGAGTGGCCACTATCAGTGCAGGGCCAAAATAAAGAATACTGTGCTAACAGCTGTAGGCCATTTTATTAGAGTGAATGTTACAGGTAAACTCTGTGTGTCCAGGAGCTTTCTTGCAGAGAGAGTTAGATCACATGGTTGTCAGTGAAGTGAAATTTCTACATGCTAAAAACTGTGTTTATGATGATGTAGCCTCTCCTCCCTGGGTGTGAAACTAAAAATTATTGCTGCCACACTGTGACATTTGGAATAAGTTTTATACTCCTCTGTCTCTGTGTATGCTAAATGCAAGACTGACATGTGAAAAATGTTGGGGATTTGGTTTAGATTGGCTGTGGATCTCTGTAAGCTAATGGAAATAGTTTCCCATGGGATTTCTACTCCCAACACCATTACCAGAGCTGAAAGTAATTGGGTGGAAAAAGCTGTGTGGGAAAATGTACTTGGGTTAGATGCAGGTCTGCCCCAGTTCACCTAGCATCTGTTCTGGGTTTATAGCCATAGCTGCATTCACAGGTGGCAAAGCTATTTTCTCTGAAACAGAGATCTATGTATTTTCTGAAATGGAGACCTTTGTGTATGTAAACAGTCTGTCCTGACTACCTTGTGAATTTATTGTACTGTATGTAGACCTTGAGATACAGCAGCCAGCACTGTGGATTATTTTGTTCTAACTGAGGTGATTTTTTTTTGTTTTCCTTTTGCTTCATTACTTACAAGAGGAAAAATATTGTGCAGAAGGACTGGGAAGGCTGAAACACACAGTGGCAGTGCCCCTGTGAAATAATTTCTATACAGGTCTTAACTGATCATAGAGTATGGTATTCTCTGCTTTGCCACATGACTTCATCTCCAAGCCTGCAGCAGAAGGGAGTATCTATTTGGTCCTACCAGCTGAGGTTCTCATCTGGTGGTTGTGGTGGTGGTGAGCTACTAAGGTTCTGATAAGGAGCAGGCTGAGAAACCAGCTCATCTAAGCTCTTCTCCCTGCTTTTTTAAAACATAGGGATTATATACCTATTATATACCTCTATTATTGCCTCATAAAGGCAATAATACTACTCCAACATCTTTTGACTAAATTTAAAATAACACCTTCAGTCACCTTTCTGCCATTAAGTTTTAGGCAAAGAAAGATGCAGTTATACAGGTTTATTTTTTTTAATTTATTTTTTTTTTTGCATGTTGGTCCTTGTATCAAGAGTGAGCATTGTAAATACCACAGAGAAGCCAGTGGGTGATCTGGGACAGAACACAGCTATTAGGGTGGATTCTGATCTAGAGAAGATGTGAGCTGTGATCATGATATCCTGAATAACTGTGGCTGTCAAATGTAAGAATATATTTGTGTGTATATATTTATTTATTTATTTTTTTTTTCTGAACATATTGCTTATGGCAGATTTTATAAAATAGCTCTTACAGGTGGATTTCTGGCATGGCCCTTATATTTAATGACAATGCTTAAACAAGCCAATATTCCTGAGATGGTGTAAGAACAACTTCATTTTATTGAACGTGATGCACGTCTGGGATTCATTTTGTGCTCCATGGCACACGTCAAGTTTTTGTGACTCTTATTTCTGAACTTCCTAGTAGTAGTTCATTGGGATTATTCATTTTACCTAGCAGCCCCATCTGTCTCCTGTGCAGAGAAGAATTTCATCACTTTTCTAGCCTTAAAATTGAAATTCTCTTGCATCTCATTCATGTCACTTCTTCCAGGTTTTGACTTCACTGAGACAACAGATTTCTCAGTGTTGTACTCTTTGAAATGAAGAGATGGTTTCTTTCCAGCTGTAGTTTCTGGGACCTGACTCCCATGAAGGAGGTTTTCCCTTTCTGCTGCAGCTCTCTATGCAAACAAGGCTCTCCTGGGTTGTTCTATCCTCTGAAACGTCTTCAAATGTATTTCTAGTGTATCCTCTGTGCTCTTCAATTTGCTCTGAGAAAACTTGAGGCTCTTATTCAACTCTCAATAGCATGAACTCATCAGGGATGCTGAGGAAGCAGAAACAAAGTCAAACTCAGTACTGTGCAAACAAACCAAAACCAGGCAAAATGTTTTACCCTAACTGTGGGATGTTTTGAAAGGTTCTTTTGTCTGCAATCATAAAAGAGTGTTGTGTGTCTCTCCCCTTTTACAAGTTTTTATGTAAATTTAGCTTTTGTGTAAGGGTTTCTCAGGATTTAAAATTTGGTACCAAATGACAAAGGGAATGTGGTTGGATTTGCATCTGTTTCTGTAATGACTAAAGCTTGTCTGGTGAGCACTTCTGACCTCTGCCTGTTTCTTGTACTTGGTCATGTTTATAATTTGAATGCCAAAGCAGACATGTATCTTCCAAATACATTATTCAAGTGATCATTGATCTCCTCATGACTTTGCCAGGTATCTGATTGTTTATCAGCTCTGAAAGGCTGCAATTGCTGCTGCTTTGTGAGCCTTTCCAGCAGTTGCAGCCTGATTTTGGATTCTTGTTCAAATAAACATGTATGTCACATCTGACAGAACAAGCTGCTTAAAGGGCATGCTTGATGCTGAGAAGAAGCAACAAGGAGTAAAGATATTTTGTTAGGTGGGGGTGGGGTGGGGAGGGGCAAGAAGAGCATGGTATGATCCTGTGTTTTGGGCTCCACTGAGCCAATTTAGACTGCAGATATTTTTAGCACTGCTCTTCAGCAGGCAACGTGCTTTACAATTGCACATCAGCATGATGATTCTCTTGTAGGTTGGTGTAGCTATGTTTCCACCTCCTGGCAACTATAAGGAATAGCTGGAAAGAGAAGAAGAATTTTGTTTTTGTGATGCAGTAGAAGATGGAGGAAAAAGTCTTTTGAGCTTGAAGGGACTTTTAACTCTTCAAAGTTCAGTATTCTGTGTTATGTGTAACTACAGAAGCAGTTTCCAAATAATTTGCTTTACAACTACTGTGAAAATGTGTGCTTGAGATGAAAGGTTGTAAATACAAGGTGCTTGCAGGAGAATTGTAAGTAATAAGACACCAGACAGACACTTTATATCAAGGGAGGGAGTGTGAGTGTATATCCATGGTAACTGGGGACATGAACACACTTGCTGGAACTACAGTCTCTAAAATACCTCTACATTCTGTCTATTAAGAACAATTATTATAAAGGTACATACTGTTACTGAGTACATATAGTCAAGGCTGTAGGCATTCTGTAAGTGCCCTTCAGTTATAAAAAAGTGATTTTTCCAGATAAAAATCTCTTCAGCAAGTCAGGATGACCTCTCCCTGTCTTTGATAACAGTGTAGCCTGAGATAGGGTTTCTTTCAGGAGCTGATCATTTCTTATTCTTTGATAGGTCAATGCTGTCTGCTTATTATACAGGAGAGACAAAAAGTCCTTTTGGTAGCCAGCTCAAAACAGCCCTGGGTGAACAGGAAAAGGTAAATTTGAGTAGATAGTGAAATACATATTTCTACAACCTAAAGTAGAGACTGCGAGTCCAAAACTTCCAGGTGAAAATGCCTTTTTCAATGAAAATTGATTTTCAAGCTAACTGTCCAAGTATGCATTCAGCCAGGATCCCTTTAATAAGATTTATATGGAAAATAGTATATAATCAGTGACACAACCTCATTAGCTGAGCATCCCTGGACACCTTGTCTCTTAAATGCAACAGCTTTAAAAGTGTGTGCATAATGTTTTGTCTCTATATATTGATTTTTATCTAGATGCATAGCAATATACACACATAGAGACAGCTGCAGTACAGATACTTCCAGCAAATTGAGGTGATGTACATGTATTTTAAGTGGGTCCATAGTCTTCACTGTGGCTTGTACAGGCTTGAGAGCACAGGGTGGGAAACAGCTGTGGTCTGTGGCATGAATGCATGAAACAAATGCCTTGTGGTGGGGAGCATGAGGCTTCCTGAGTCTTCTTCTTACAGACTCCTGCTGTACACTTCACACTAGCTGTCATTTTTGCATCATTTCTCTCTCTTGCTTGTTTTGCAGTCACTTGTCTCACTCAACTTTTCACATGGTACCCTAGGACATGGAATAAGGAGCCTAAAGTCCTGATGTGGGTGTTCTCCCAGCCTGGAGCAGGCATTGCTCTGTTACCCTGTCCTCAGGAGCTTCTACTCTGGGCTGCATTTTAAATCACTCTGTGAAGGTGGAGAAAATGCAGACCTTTTGCCAGCAATGCCCACAGTCCTATGACAGCATCAACAGATGTGGGAGCTGACCTGGCTTCATGTCACATCTTCCATCTGCAGACCACTGGTGTACAAGAAGGGAAGGTACTTGAGGCAGCACAAATCTGACTGAGGATGTGCCATAGGACTGGGCTTCTCCTGGTAACTCTACCCTTCTGCATCACATCGAGCTTAAAATCTGCCAGAAGTGCTGCTAAGAAGCTGCAACAATGAAGAAAAGTCTGACTGGAAACCACTGTGGAGTTTTTCTAAACCACTGTGTGATGCAAAGCTACAGGTGTTAATCATAAGAAAGGGTGTTTATGTACAGTGGAAAACAAGGGCTATCTGAGGTGAGTGGTCCTAAACTGAGGTAGTTTGCAACTATATTTAGGCCTTTTGTGAGGACACAGTGGGAGGGTAGCTGCAGATACATCTCTATGCAAGAGCCAGCTTGTAAGTAACCAAATATTCATTTGCTACTTTTAAGTGATTTTGATTTAGCTGTGCTTGGTTTCCCCTTTCTTGGGTTTTACTTGGAGACTTTCTTCTTGCTGACAGGCACAAGTCAAGTATTCAAGGATAGTGAACCTTAAAAATTGCAGTATAAATTCTGTGTTTCGTACATGAATATTTAAACACAGTAATATACTCTGTTCTTTCTGTAAGGCCCCATTTTTAATCATTAATGCCTGTTCTTTTGAGCAAATAAACCCCATATATATGAGACTTGTATTATTATTATTTTTTTTTTTAAGATTACTTCTCTGGGACAAATTCCCATATGACAATATTCTGTTTATGAATATTTATAGATCGAGATTGGTGAATATTGAATTTGCTGATATACATTGTGAAGGGCTTTCTTTTCTTTTGAAAGGGACTGAAAAATTAATTGCAATTGGGTCAAATTCAGTACATCATTCTGGTCACAAAGCTTTTTTTTTAACTTTTTGGTTCAAAAAGTGTTTTTCAAACTTTTTGTTTGCAGCTT
This sequence comes from Ceyx melanurus, assembly GCA_024611195.1. Taxonomy (NCBI): domain Eukaryota; kingdom Metazoa; phylum Chordata; class Aves; order Coraciiformes; family Alcedinidae; genus Ceyx; species Ceyx melanurus. Next base: position 6,850 of record JANHGL010008695.1, read on the forward strand.
TTGCATGCATAATTTATCCAAACTGGGGGGAAAAAAGGGCAACCCAAACTTTTTGACAGACCTGAAGAACATGAAACAAAGCAAAATATTTCAATTGTGGCAAAGATCATAAGTGAACAAGAATTGAATTTGAGAGTTTTTGAATGTAAGAATTAAGTTGCCTGTTGCATGTTAGTAGCAGAATCCTGCTCAATGAGGTTGCATTGGCATTGTTTCCAGGTTGCAATGAAAGCTTTTCATCCAGGTACATCAGTGCTTTGTCAGAACTGTGAGGAAAGCCATCAGGCTGTTGTCTGAACAGCAAGAAAAGAAAATGCTGTTGCCTCTTGCACTCAGCTCACAAATAGGGCAGCATTTTCTTCTTTCTGTGGCACAAGTGTGGCCCTGTTCTGGTTTCTCTTCTGTGCACCAGATGTCCTCACTTGATACATTTTACATTTAAAATGAGATTTGGAATGCTACATCATTGAAGCCGTAGAGGAATTCATAGTAGAGGAGGACTCGGGGTTCTGTGTGCACTGTGAACCCTGGACCCCTTTTCTCCTCCTCTCAGCACATCCTGAGAAGCATGGTTGTGCTTAAACACGGGTGTGAACAGTGCATGATCTAAAAGCCCAGAAGAAAAATCCTGTTGCAACACATGACATTTCTGAATCAAGCATTGCACAGAGGTATTTGCCTGTCTGGTGCATGTTGGGTTTTGACTGGGGAATGAAAAGAACATACTGGTATTTCCCATGGGATGGAAACACTATTTTCTAGTCACATCTAGCTGCGGGTGACTGGTTCAGCAAGTAAATGATTAAAGAGATACAAATGCAGGCACAAAGGAGAGAATGACAAAAGTGCTACCAAGAAGACAATTTGAGGGTATGCAGAGGTGAGTGATGGAAAACGAGATAGCTTTATGGGCAGGCTCTAGGCAGCCTCAAGAGAACAGTGTGACCGCTGATTTGTGACAGCAGCATCAGAAAAAATACAGTGAGGATGTGGCTGCTGTAGTGTTGTGGAAACTGCCATGCACTCCAAGACCTTGTCTTTATGCCCCAGCTGCCTGGGGGCAGAGCAGAGCACTGGTTGTGGACCTTTCTGCTGTGACAGAACCAGTCAGAGCCTGCAATTGGCTGCAGTCCTTAAGATCTGGAGAGAAGAGGCTGACAAATTGACTGTGGGAATGTGTATGTATATTGTACAGCACAGCACAGTGCAAGTTTACTTTGCCATACTTAAATATGTTATCTAAATGTAGGAAAGTATCAATGATATTCTTAGCCAAATTCATGTTCAAGCAACAGTTGAAAGGTTTTTCATCAAAACTCTCCATGGAGAACTATATATTTTTTGATTGGAAAGCTTTTGGATAATGTGGAGTTCTGGTTTTTCATGTGTGAATGAGAAACAATGTGTTGGGATGACAGTGCTGTCCTGATCTTATTCACGAACTGCTGCCTGTTTGCCAGATCAGGAGCTAGCAATTTATAAGGCATAGTTTGTTAAAAAAATATTTATAGCTGTAGAACTTACTAAATGTCTCTTTAGTTCACTGTGTCTATGAAAGCAGGAAACATACCCATTTTTTTTCATCTTTGCAAAAGGATGAGATGTACTAGAAAAAAGTACAAAATGTTGTACAAAACAGATGTGCAAAAAGTTCCCCTTTTTGTTCTAGTACAGAAGTGGAATTGCCCTTTAGGAAATTAAAAGCATGCAAGGATTAGGAATAATTTCTTTGTCAAATAGTTGATGAAGTCTGAATCCTGACTTTTCTTATACATGCTGCTACCTTGATTTTTTCAGAAAGAGTTGTAATGTGTGCATGTTTGCTCTTGTAAAACCTTTTTTTTTTTTTTCTTTTTCTAATTATCTTGGGCAGGTGAGTCTCTGAAGTGGCAGTAAGAGGTCTGCAGCTATCTGTGCTAGCTGGCTGGCCATGAATAGCAAGCAGCTAGAGATGTCTGTAAAATTTTATCAGATATCCTGGATTTTTAAAACCTTTTTTCTTTCTTTTTTTTTTTTTGTAAACAGTAGTAGCTTTTTATTTTCAAAAACCCTTTTACTTTATTTTCTTCAGTAAAAGATTAGTACTTGACAGGGGGTCTTGTTTAGAACTCTTTGCAAAGGAAAGAGATGTTTTAATGTGGGGTGTTCTTGAAGGGATTTGCACAACAGCTTGTGACCTCATGCCATTTTCTTTGTCTTTTCCTGCAGTGCTCACTCCTGATGCAGATGGCTCAGACACAAGCAGTTCTGACTGCACTCCTTTTCCTACTAATCAATCTCATTGAAGGGCCAGGTAAGTGAGAAAGATCCAAAGGTACACTCAGTGCTCTTTTATTCTCCATTTCCAACTCACTGGCGCACTGAAACTTTGCAGTACACTAGGGGAAATTTTACTTATTGTTTGATGTGAATGCAAAGACTGATGTCACCTCAGCTGTCAAAATAATCATGCACCTTGCAGAATGGCACAGGGTGATGTATCTGATAGGAATTCTACACAGCTCATCTGAAGAGACAACTCCTGTTCATCTGGGACAATGCCAGAAGAGATATGATTTCTGATAGAAAAGGGATCTACATATGCTCCTTACTAAATATGCCTTTTGAACTATTGCTCCAAGTGATCTTGGGTTTTAAACTTTGTTCCTGGTGTGTGTTCCACTGCCATCCCATTTTACTTCCACTTTAACCAAGGTACCTAATTCATAAATACAGCTATTTTTGGGAAAAAATAGTTTCATTTCAGATAAGGGTGGATCTTGCCCTCCTCATCAGCTTTTCAAAGCCCATATTAGAGTGATAGAAATCTGTTGCACAAAAAAAAGATGGAGGAGTTGCAGCTCATCAGCATGCATCACATACCTGCAGAGCAGGAAGGTATGATCTCCACCTCATTTTCAACTTCAAAGAGTGACAGCAGGAAGCTAGACCTGGAAATTGAATACTACTTCTGTGTGTGTCTGCACAGAGCAACGTGTCCCCAGGGCTGCCAGTGAAGGAAGGGAAAACAAAATGCATCACTTTTCATTGTGATAAAGAATTCCCTATGCTTTGACAATGGCTCTAGCTTAATTTCTCATCTCTTTTTTTTCTTCTTATGTAGCTTACAACATGGTGAGTGTGGAGGCTGGCCAGGAGGCTGTGTTGAGTTGCCCTTACATCTCCAAGGTGTCTTTTCTACTGTTGGTGACATGGAAGAGAACATGCAGCACTTGCTGCATATTGGCCTACAGAAGTGATCACAATGAGACAAGGAAGTTAAACTGCAGCCAGAGGGTTATGTGGAAATATTCACCTGTCAGTGACCCTGCTCTTCGTATTTACCCCGTGCACCTTGGTGATGAGGGAAATTATACCTGTGAAATTGCCAGCAGTGCAGGGAATTTTATTTTTTTCTCTTCTCTGACTGTGATAGGTAAGATGTGTTTTGTGACTGTTCTTAGATTGTGTGTGTGTGCATGTGCACATAGATAAAAATGATCTGGTAAATCAATCTTGGATGCATACTGAAATTGAAAATAAAGAGGCTGATTTAGCCTGGCTATTTGGAGAGAGGAAAAAGCATGAAGAGTTATGCAATAGCTGTTCTATGAAGAAATAATGTGTGTGTGTGTGTGTGTGTGTGTGTGTGTGTGTGTGTTTTTAACACAACAGGGGAGGTTTTAAAATGCACAAATCCCACAGTCTGCCTAGTTTTTGTGAGTTTTTGAGTGTAACGCAGTTTGAATGTTGTGTGAATGTTCACACAATGAGGATTATATACTCTTGGTTAATACAAACAGAAGATATCAAATAAATACTGCCAATATAAGCTGAGAAAAAGGGTGCTTAACCAAAATTCATTATGAAATCAATATGTGTTTGTCTGGGTAAGAGCTGAATAAGAAGGAAGCAAAACTTTCAGGACACTGGAAATATTTGACTTCTCTAGAAATACTGGAAGTGTCAATAAGACTGCATCACTAAAATAAAAAGGAAATTAGTCTATTTTCTACCTAAGCAGGGACCAAAAAAAAAAAAAAAAGGAAATATAATATATCAATTAATCTTTTTCCACTAAGCTTTTGTGTTCTTGGCATATTAATTTTTTGTGATACTCAGATGGCTTATAGAAAATTAATCTTTGAATTCTAAAATAACTATTATTAATTTATGTAACCTGATTTTTTGTTGTTGTTGTGTAGTTGTTGTTGTTCTTCCCTGCAGGCTCTTGCCTTTCTGATAATGGCTTAGGGTATTGTGCAGGCCTTTACCTGTTTTTTCAAATGCAGAATATGAGTTGTCAGACTTTAGACAGAACAATTTTGTCTGATCCTCTCTCATATATCTACTGTCAAATTACTGATTCAACCTACCCAATCTCCTAAATATTTTAGGTGGAGCATCAGTGAGTTGTGTCTTCCTCAATATGTGCTCTGCCATACTTCTAAATCTTCATTTAGAACCCCTCTCTGTCATCCCATCTTTCTCTGTTACTGCTGGAGTCACCTGTTACCAAACATGAGGAAGCAGTGCCTTGGGATGCAGCTAGCTACTTTTTGAGATATTCACCCTGGACTTTTGGATGCATTTTGTTTTCCCTTAAAGAATTTTGGTGTTAGTATTCCAAATTATTTAAAAATTCACACAAACTAAAAATACATTTTTTCTGTTTCTCAGTTGTTGATTTTATACTGAACTGTAAATAGTGGTTGTGATCTGGTTTTTAATTCTTCTGTAGTTCCTCCTACAGTGACTCTGACCTATGACAAGAACAGGGTGGCTGCCTGCCAAGCATCTGCTAGCAAGCCAGCTGCTGACATCTCCTGGGTGCCTGCAAGTAATCACAGCTCTGAGGAAGAAGTTCATCACCCCAATGGAACAGTGACCAGAGTGAGCTACATAGGCTGGGTCAACAGCTCATTTTCCACTGTCACCTGCCTGGTTACCCACCCAGCTACAAACCTGACTCTGTCCCTAGACCTGTCATGTAAGTAATATTCTGTAGTAGCTCTTCATCACAGTCTTGGGTTGTGTGCTTTTCTGTGCAGCTGTTCCCATGGAATGGCAGGACTCTGCAGATTGTGGGGTTATAAGGCAAAGTTCTAGTGCATGTTGAAGAATTTTGAAGCAGTCAGTTGAAAACAAATGAATGTTGGCATTGTATGGAGCAACTTCCAGTGCATGTTTCTTTCTATCCCTGGTCTGTTTTGCAAGTGTTCCTCATTCTGCATTTGATGGGTTGACCTTGACGGGCTTTGGGGATCCTCACCAAGCTGCTCTATTGCTGCCACTCCTCAGCAAGACAAGAGGAGAAAAATACAATGAAAATCTCATGGGTTGGGAATAAGGACAGGAGGATTACTCATCAGTTACTGTCATGGGCAAAACTGACTCCGTTTGGGGAGATTAGTTTATTGCAAATCAAATCCACTAGGATAGTGAGAAATAAGAAGGAATCTAAAAGCACCTTCCCCTCACACCTCTCTCTTCCTGGGCTAAGCTTCACTCCCAGTTTCTCTCCCTACTCCTTCAAATGGCACAGGGGAAAGGCTGTTGTGGTCAGTTCATACCACTTGGTCTCTGCAGCTTCTTCCTCCTCATGCTCCAGCATGGGAAAGCCTCCTTCATTAACTTCTCCAATATAAGTCCTTCCCATGGGCTACAGTTCTTCACCAACTGCTCTAGTGTGGGTCTCCCACAGGGCCACTGGTCCTGCCAGAAAACCTGCTCCAGCATGAGCTCCTCTCAACAGGGTGAAAGGTCCTGCCAGGAGCCTGCTGCAGCATGGGGGCTCTCCAGTGGGTCACAGCTTTCTTCAGGTTGCACCCACTCTGGTGTGGACCTCCATGGGCTGCAGGGGGACAGCCTGCATCATCATGGTCTTCAATACAGGCTGCAGGGGAATCTCTGCTCTGGCATGTGGAGCTCCTCCTGTCCCTCCTTCACTGACCTCGGTGTCTGCAGGGTTTTTAGTCTCACGTGCACAGCAGTTTTTAGGCTTACTTAAATATACTAACATAGAGGTTCTGCCTCCATTGCTGATTGCCCTAGCCTTGGCTAGCAGTGAGTCTGGCTTGGAGATGGCTGGCATTGGCTCTATTGGACATCTTGACATCATCTGCCATCTCCTCACAGAAGCCACCCCTGGAAGCACCCCCTCCACCAAAACCTTGCCACACAAATCTGATACACTGCTACAGTAATCTTTTTAATCACTGACCACAGAAAATTTGCTTTCAGCAGCTACTGTGATACAGCTCACTAATTTTTGATATGAAGCTTTGAACCCCTGAAATTGAATTTTGTCCAGCTTCCCACAGAGGTGGTGGTCTGGAGTAAAATTCCTTGGAAAATGTCTATCTGTGACTTTCAAGTGATCTTTCCCAGGGCCAAAGGTAGTAAAGGGTAAAATTCAGCTTCTCTGCTGGCTGTGCTGTTAAGTCTAGTCAGTATGATTTATGTAACAGCTAAGTAAGTGCTCATATCACCAAAATATAGCAGTAGAGGCATGAAGGACATAAATTAGCATAGACCAGTCATTAATAACAGCATTTTGCAGGGATGGTTGGTCAGTTCTGCTGTTGCAGGGCTAATATAATTCAAAGAAAAAGGGATTGTGCAGGCAGATATGTTGAAAATCAAAGTGTGTTTGTACACACAACTGACTGGGCATGTGAGGCAGCTTCCTATTGCTGGTTGGCATCCAGACATCTCATCTGTGTCTCTCAGCTGTGAGGGTAGAGGATTAGCTTTCCCCTCTGGTTAGGGTAGGTAGTAACATCAAGTAGCCAATGGATACTGACATCTGGCTCTAAGTAGCTTCCTTTTCTCATCTCTCAGATGCTTCCAGTCTTTCGTATCTTCTGATAGGAGGATCTGCAAGTGTTGCTGCTGTCATTTGGGTGACTTTATGTGTGATTTTCAGGTGCAGAGGTAAGTCATTTGATGAGTCTGAAGTGTATTACAATTCCATTAATGACTATATGAAGGTACAAGGACATGTACTTCAGTGCTGAGAGTGAGGTGGGAGGCAAGGACTGAGGAAAATGTCCATATGTGATGCACTGTCCTTTTGGAAAAATCCTAATAAAATAAGGAGTGGAACTTTAAAAGAAGTACAGAGTTTTGTAAAGGCACAGTTATTATTATATACATGCATTATACATATGGCAGAGAGTCATCCAGAATGAAAAGGATTATTTCTGAAAGCAGGTTATGTTTTGAGTTTTCAGAATTAATTTGATTGTTCTGCATTGACCAACATAAAATTCTATACATAAGAAAATTCACAAACTAGTCTAATGGCAGGACACAAACATGGAAACCTTGTTTCCATCAACAGTCATGAGGTTTCCCTTGAGCAAGTGTAAGAACAGGCCAAATGTATATCCCTCTGATGTAGTTTCTCAGGCTGTATACATTTCATTGACATTGGGTCAGGCTCATACTGAATAATGTGATATTGAGAATTCAGAAAATGGCTGGAGTTGGGTAAGACAGTTGAGGTGGGGCATGAATGAGTAGAAACCCAAGCAGACTCTTAAAATGGAAGAGAGAATAGGATGCTGAAGACAAGAGTGTTTTCAGGAGAGATGAAGCACTGGGAGAAGGTAATATAGAGAGGTGAGTGAACTGTAAAAGGGGGGGAACTTGCAAAGAATCAGAGGGCCTAATTTACTCTCCTCTGTTGCCTTGGTGCTGCTCTAGCTTTACTACTTGTCTGGGTTTCCTCTTTGGGCCCAATATATTTCAGATTATTCCTCCTGTATAGGGCATATAACACAGCAGATGTACTTCATGAATGAGGTTTGAACAAATGGGGTGCAAGACGGTTGGAAAGAGGCAACGATGAGGGGAGGTGTGCACTAGAAGAGCAGAGAAAGCAGGGTGAGGAAAGCAGAAAGATGGGAGAAGAAAGCAGAAGGGCAGTTGTCATCAGCAGTGGCAGCACTGACCAGTGCTTGCAGCACTTTGTTGGAAGCCTGTCCCTGTTACAAGGTCATGTGCTTCTTTGGGACAAGTGAGGAGATGAGAAAATGTGGTCAGACAAGTTCTTTGGCCCAGCAAATGCCCACAGAACTGAGGAAAAATGCACCTGAGTGCAGTCATGTTGCCCAGGGTGAACAAAAGTTTAATCAAAGGGAAAAATAAAACAATAGTGAGTTTGAAAGCCATGAAAAAGAACTATATTTTGAAGAAAGCCTTTTAACAGTTGAGGGCAGCTAGAGGAGAGCTCTAGACATAACAGCTGTCCACCTTGCCCCATCAAACCATTTAAATTTCCTGACATTCTACTTTCAGCTTATCAGCATCAGTTGACACACAGGCCAGCAGGACCATCTGCAGTAAGTGGGTGGTTTTGTGTGTGTGCTTTGTGTCAGTTTTGTCTGTATTCTTCACTAAAAGTCATTTCATTGCAGTGTGTCTGCTCTGAAAACTCCCATTTATCCCTGTGTTTGCCTGGAGTGGAGAACGAGGAACAGTGTATCTGGGAGGGTGTCTACTGTTTGCTTGGCTCTAGCTTCATGTATATTCAGAATATCTGAGTAATTGCTTTAGCACTCAGTCAAGAGTGAAGGAGTGCATTTCCTCCCTATGAATGCTATAAACTTACAATGCCAATGGTTCAGCTGAATTTTAAGTCTCCCAAAAGTTAGTGTTTTCACATTTCTACTTCAGAGTAACCTCAGCTCTGATCTTTTGCTTAAGAATATGTATTGCCCCATCAAAGAGCAGATGAAAACAAACATGCATTTTACAAGGAGAGATAAGGATGCACTTCCTTAGGCTCTATAAGAGACAAACACAGTTTTGAAACTTTTTTTTTTTAAGTTTCAATTCAAACACTCAAAAGCTAGGAAACAGCAGTGATAAATTTGCCACTGCAACTTTTACTTCCTGTCAGGTTCCAGTGTGTTGTGATATATATTTAACAGCATGATAAAATGCTGCTATTTCCTTAGGGCTTCTGCCTCATTTAATGCACAGTGAAAGAGCAATTATTTCAGTTATTTTTTTTTGCTGCTCACAGTTCAATTAATGGTCATGTGCTTTGTTTGTTGCAAACTAATCAAACAGTTCTGTAAAGTTAGAATGATTAATTTCTATATATGCTTTTCTATGGCATTCGGGACAGTTTGACTGACAGGAGTGGGAGTTGCAGAGATCAAAGTCAAAAGCTTCCAGTAATTTTAGGTGCCTAAATGGGATTGCCTGTGGCCTGCCTGTTGGGTTCTTTTCAGAGAAGGCAATGTTGTTCATTATCATCTATTTTCCTGAAAATACCAACATTTCAAAACTTGTTTTCAATCACATTAAGAAAAAAAAAAAATCCAAAAGCTGCTCTGTGTAGGCTTTGTGAAGGTGGTTGCTGCCTCTCCATCAGTTCAGGTTTTTCCCTCTGTGTGCTAACCCTTTGCTCACAGAGCTTAGAGAAATAACTTCACAGTTCTTTGGCAAAAGTAATGTTACTTAATGGGTTTATTCTGGTCTTTTTGCTTTGTTTTGTTCTGACTCTAGGTATGATGGCTCCACAGAATGAGAAAATGTCATATAACAATACATGGCTTTCTTTATATTGCAGGCTAAAAACTTCAGATCCACGCCATCAGGAGGCAAAACAGAAGATGTCAAGACTTCTGAATTCTCAGAGAGTATCTATCAGAATTACAATCCAAGAAGGAACTATTAACAGCATAGGCAAAAACAGTTTAATATCAGCCCAGCCTTACAAAAAGGGTCTGTGCACTTCAGCTAATATCTCAGACCTTACTGCACAGCAGAGCAGCAGAATACTCAAAACTGCCCCACAAATTCTTTGTCTTTCCTGAGTTGAAGAAGGTGGGAGAGAGCAGCCAGCTTAGTACATTATTTCTCTCTTTCTCTAAGCATCAGTATAGTTCTTGAAACATTTATAACTTTTAAAGACAGAGGTGAGGAAATACCTATCTAAATTTTGCTTTAAAGTGGACTCTCAGCTTTGTGCTGTCTTTCCTCAAATCAACAATTGAGGTCTTTCTGTGCCAGAGTGACAGACTGCTGGTGAACATGGAGCACATTTTTATGTTTTTAGCAACTGGACTCTTTTTGCAATTTGCATTGGAAACCAGGAAGTGACATTGGGGACCCCAAAACATAGAAAGTCAAAGAACTGCATCTAGCAGAAATAAAAGAGGGTTGGGTTTCAGTTTTGGTGGTTTTTTTTTTGGTGTAAATTGTTACATGTGGCAGACAACAATCTGGTATTTGTCATCTTAGGGCTTTTAAATTTTTTTTTGATGTATTTTTTTCAATTAAACTTTCTGCTTACATTGACAATGGAAGAAAAAAGTCAATTGAAACTGTACTTGATATGGAAATGAGAAATAACAACAGGAAATTTTATAAGATTAATTTTAAAGTAAACATGCAAATATTCAAGTATTTACCTAAATGATTCTGTAGGTATTTGTGTAAATGTTTACTGATCAGTTTCTGAGAAGCTGAGATCACAGCATGGTTTTACTGAGAACAGAAGTGTTAAGTGGTATCTAGGAAGAGTGTTTTCTAGCTCTAGTGAAATCCACAGCAGTGTCTTAGTCTCAGGAAGAGGTTTCACAGTTCTGCTGGCCCACGACTGGCAGTGCATGGTGGGCATGATCCAGCATCTTTTTTTGTTCTCCCTGTCAGCTGCAACCTTTCATAGTCAGTGCTGTCAAGGAGTCAGTCAGTTGTGGCTGGAAGCCTTTGAAATTGGGCAAAATATCTCTCATTTCTTAGGGAACTGGCCAGTTGAGTCTAAAAGTAGGCTCCTAGGTTGGTGTTGCTCAGTGTGACAAGTGAGCATGGATTGCTTCTGTGGACAATTAAAGCAATTTAGTATTTATTATTCTCTTATTCAGAAGCTGGACCATTGTAGCCATACACAAGGCTGTCAAAATGAAGAGTTAGGTTGTGGAGCAGCCTGCTTTCAGCTATCACAGTGCACGTGTGTTGTGATTTTTAGGGTATAAAGCCAGAACTTTTCACAATTCCTTTGTACCAAGTGGAATGTTAAGAGTAAGACCTAATGTAGAGAGACAGGGAGATGATAGTATGGAGGGTAAAACCCTCTGGAGAAATATTACTGTGATAATTAACCCTGGCTGAAAAGTATGGCTTCTGTGCTCGTGATTTTATTTTCCCCCTTAAATTGTATTTGGTGGAATTGGTCCAGACACCTGCAGAATGTCAGCATTTCCTAGAATTTCTCAGGAGTCTGTTTGATGTGCTGAAAGAAGGAGCTCTGGCAATGAGAGAGGTCCTTTTGTGCTGCAGGTACTCAGTGAAATGGGCTCTTCTGGCAGTTCCACAGCTCTTAACAGCCATGTGGGCTATGGTTTGCCTGATTTATTATTTCAAGAGCAAGCCCTGCTGTGACCTCTCAGACTATTAGTGTACAGAACTGTAGTCTGGTCGGGCTTTGATCATCACCTGTTTACTGCCAACAAAAAGCTTGACTTATCAACCCACAGCACAAGCAAACCCACACGTTTGAAGCTCTAAAAGGCCTCAGCTGCCTAATTGCTGTATCTTCCTTCTGCAATAACACTGGCCCTCGTGCTTTTCAAGCTCATTGTGTATGAGTAATAAAACTTATTAGACCAAAGAGAATAATGTGGCTAGTGGGGGGGATTGTAAGAAAAGCTGGGACATGAATAACACTTCTAGGCAGAACGTAATAATTGAACAAGCTCAGTTAATTTTCTGCTCATCTTTTGTATGTGTTATAATACTGGCACAAGTGGTAGATAGTTCCAGATAAAGAGTTCACTTCTTTTTTTAATCTGTCTGCAATTCACCAGAGCTTTTGACCACAGGGAGTACCTATCCAAGCTGCCAACAGGTGATAACTATTCTAGTGGGCCTGTCAGCTCTGCTAGTATCATCTTGGAAAGGAGGAAAATGGGATTAACCAAGAAGTGGGCCCGTGCATATGCTAAGAAAGGAGATAGTGTGTAGGATAAGACATAGAGGATCTGTGAGTTAAATGTTTTTTTTATGGAACCAGAGAAGGGAAAATAGGAGAGACTGGAGGAAGGGGGTTTACAGAGGAGAACAATAAGACTAGGAGAGCAAGCATGATGTTGAGTCTTTGCAGCTTAATACTTAATAGTCTGCTTAATTACTTTTTCCATTCACACTGCCTGTCATTAGGTACCTCGTTTGCTGATAGTGACTGGTGAAGGGCAGGTTTTTGTTATATTGGAAGCTCTCTGCACTCTTCAGGGTGGAAAATTAGGCTGTGATGATTTCCTCTCTGCCTTGCATCACCAAAGAGCAGTGGTGTGTCATGTTTCTTGGTCTTATGAGCTGCACGCCAAAGGGCTAAAAGCCATGAGACACACCCCGTGAGACACACAAACAAGGGGAGTGAGGGTGAACTGGGTTTGGATAGGATATGGTTAATTTTTACCAGGATAGGCAGCTGAACCAGCCAGTGGATTATTCAATACTATACTGAAGCCATGCACACTATATAAGGGCAGGGGCCAGGCTGGGCAATGTGAAGGATTGTCTCAGGGCAACCTTCTTCATTGGATTTGTTCTATATCACTTGTTTTGTTTATTGTTCCATTGCTATTACTTGAGTTGTTGTTGTTACTTCTTTTGTGTTGTTATATTAAATTCTCCTTATCTCAACCTATGGGATTTAGTGTTTTTCTTCCTCCTCTTCTTGCCATTTGTGGGGTGGAGGGGTCAGCTTCTGGCTAGGTGTAAAGAGGGAAAGGTGGGAAAGGCCTTCTGCTCCAGTGGCTCAGACATTTATCTCTTCTGTCAGAAAGGCTTGAGCTGGGCTTACAACCAGATCTGTCTCTTCCAACTCCCTTCCTCCCAGAACCTGGGATCAGTGTGCAGTAGTGCCCAGCTGCTGAGTCAGTGCATCAGAGCCCTGTCAGCCCTGCCTGAGAGCTGCCTGAAGGGGCTGGTAGCTGCTAGGTCCTGCCTGAGCTGCCTTCTGGGCTGGCTGCTGAGAAAGTGACCATCTCCTACCTGGGTTTAATTTTGCAGTTGATCTATTGAGTATTCTGAGAATGAAAAGAAAATCACTTATGTATTTTCCATCATTGTGGTTTTGTATGGGACAGCAATCTTGGTGCAATCCAAAGAATAACCCAAATTCTGTATTTTGTCTCTTGTAGGAATTTGGTCTGGAAAATCACCAACTTGAGGATGTTTTTATATTTGTTATCCTTTTTTTATTCCTTAATTGCAAGAACACTTTTGTTGATCCAACCCCTAACATTCTGTGATTGTGTGATCTTATAGTTATTTTACACAGAATGTTAGGGGTTGGAAGGGACCTAGAAGATCATCTAGTCCAACCCCCCTGCCAGAGCAGGGTCACCTAGA
>JANHGL010008698.1:0-10229 GCA_024611195.1 Ceyx melanurus
CTTATTTTAAAAGCATGTTCAGTAAGGTGCCAAGGGGAATCCTCTTTCGGAGAGAATCAGGCTTAGACAGAGAGGTGTGAACAGCATCAGCAGTGGTAGGAGAAGGTCTCTTGGTTGTCCATCTTGGGCTGTTAGGAGGTCTGGTACTTTAATTTTCTTCTGATTGGTCTGAGAGGAAGATTCAGAATCAGTTGAGAGAAAGGGAGGGGAAAGCTTGAATGTGCCCACATTGCACTGGTACTAGCAACATGAATGAGGCTTTGCCTTCAGCAGGCAGTGAATAATAACCTTTGGAAGAAAGGAAGGGTGGTGTAGGAAATGCACCACTGCAGTCCAACAGGTGCAGGGGAGATGATGCAGTGTGTGAGAAGGATTGCTTCTGTTATTTCCATTATATTAGAGATAAACCAGTAAGTGCTGAGGAGGATTTTTGCCCTAAAGTGAAGCTCTCACATGGGCTTTCTGAGCCACTTTTTGCTTTGCCCTGCTTCTGGCAAAAGCCTGGTCTGCTCCTGCCATGGCAAACCCCTCTGATAACCTTTAAATTAAGTCTTGTTTGAACTCTCTCTGAAAGGATGGGAAGACACATCTTTGTATGGCTTTGCCTTTTGGTAACCTACTGTCAAAGCCTGGCTGTGAAAGGAGTGAAAATGACCCTAATAAAGCATTGTCTATCATTTTCTTATCTCAATCAGAAATTCTGTGGCACAGAACGTTAAAAAAAAAAAAAAAAGGACTTTCAGAAGAAAAAAAAAAAAGTAACTTAGTGAGAAACAACCCGAAGGAAAAAAGTTATGAAATTAAAACCCAGAGAACCAGCAGGGAAATTGCTTTTAAAAAAAATTCCCTTATTAGAGTCACAGGAGGTAGCACCATACCCCTAAATGAAAATCAAAATAAAAACCTGGAAGCAAAAAGGTAAGAGAAGCTGGTGCACTTAAATACCGTGTTATGTGTGTTTATTCAAGTCAGAGAAAGAATCCTTTAAAAATTGGATATTCTGTCCAAGTGATGCTAATAGGATGGAACATAAAATGCAGCACTGAGATGTAAAATAGAGATTAAGAAAAAATTTGAAGAACAAACAGCCAAAGTTAACACAACCAATAATAATAAATTCTTTACATACCAAGAGTAGGCAGCCCCGGGGAGAGTCAGTTAAGGGGGTAATCAGGACAGAGAGAGATTGCAGAAAAGACTTGGTCATTAGTAGAGAGGAGAAGAGAACCCTGAATGCCCCAGCATGGATTTTGCAGAGCAAAGATGATGACACTGCCTTTGAGTGCTGTGTAATAACAAAACTGTGTGCAGAATGGGGCTGTAACTGATCTCCAGGTTATTGCAAAGGGATTCCACGTTGGCAGGTCCCAAATTTGATCTGCAGTCCTCCGTGGAGGAATTTGTATTCTCTCAGCCTTACCCCAGTAGCACCATATAGATTCTGGGGGAAGGAACAACCTGAAAAGAGCAGGTGTGAAATGAGAACCTGGAGAACCAGCAGGGGGAATGCTAAAAGAAGACATCCCTTATTAGATTCACAGGAGGTCGTACCGTATTCCCAGATTAAAAAGAAAATAAAAACCTGGAAACAAAAAAAAAAGAAATAGGAACAAGTGCCATTAAATGCCAAATGATGTGGGTTTATTCATATTAAAAGGAAAGGATCATGCTGGGGCATGGAATGCCCTATTTTATTTTATTTTTTGGTGTTAATGATCAATTATTCTTGTATAATACTCTATCACCTTGGTATTCCCCTTTAATTGTTTCTGTTCTGTCCACTCTGAAACATCCTTTTTTTTTTTTTGGCACTCACAGTAGATGGTGGCCTGATTTGTTTTTTCCTTTTGTCATTTCATAAATGAGGGCCATTGCTCTGTCATCCTGTAGACCAGGAGCCAGCATGGCTTCTGCCCAGCATCCCCAAGTACACACCACTGGATATGCAGGTTGCCAATCCAATGGAGGAGCAAAAAAACAACCAGGAATACACATTAGGAATTAGAAGTCTTAGGAGTGGGTTCATATCACATTGACATATTACTCTCAGCATTTCAAAACATGTCCTTCTCTGCCTGTTCCTTCCTTTCCTAAAAGCCTTTTTATGAGCACCCTTGAATTTCTGCCATGCCTGACCTTACCTGCAGCTTAGTTGCTAGTTTGTCCCTCCCCTCTCTCCCCTTCACTGTCCTCCCCCCACTTCCAGGCGGTGACTACGATCTGCATCCCAGTCACCTTCCCACTCTGTTCCATGTCCTTCTCCCTTTTGCATTTATTTATTTATTTATCTTCCCCAGGGATGGAAATGGGGGAAAAATAAAAATAAATATGCAAATGAAAGGGGGAAAACGGAGAGAAATTTAATTAAAATGTGTGTGTTTCTTTCCCTTTGAGTGCTTTAGGGTGGAATAGCAAATTGTTAAAAAAGAGCACTCAGAATAAGGTTAAAGAGCTGAAAACTGATTACATGCAATTGAAAATGAAAGCAGGGAGGGGGTGGTGGAGATGCAGCATATTGAGATAGGTAAAAGGCTCAGGGAGACTCTTGCTGGAGATGGGGCATTTTTCACTGTGAGTTACAGCCAAGCAGGCATTGCATGCAAGGTCTGTAAAGGGGTTTTAGATGCTTTGCATTAGGGGAGAGTCAGGGAGAAAAGCATTTTACTTTGAAGAGCAATCTGGAGAGGGCACCTTGCAGATGAGAGCTGAAAAAAAACAACCAACCAGTCCAGGAAGGATAGAGGGGTGGGGGAGAGCCATTCACTTCATCCCAGTATGGTTTGCATCAGTAGAGCTGCCATACCCCAGGAGAGGAGAAGACTTCTGGAGTACCTGAGGGTGGGGTGGAGAGGGAGAAATAAATAACTTAGGCTTATGCTTTATGCAGGATCTGCAGTCATCAGTTCTGAGCTTGATCAAGGCCATAGGTACGTGTGTTGGTGTGAATGAGGAGATGCTGATGGGCTGTGATGTTGTGCTTTGGCATATTAAAGATGACGGGTGAAAGCAGATTTTGGAGAGGGAGTTGAAGTTTCCCAGCCTTAGAGGTGTGTTTGGACCACAGTGCTCTGGCTTTGGCCTGTTCATGATTGACCTCTGCATGTGCTCAAGGGGTGAGCATGTGTATATTATGGGGCCTCACTTCAGAGCAGTGTTTCCAGTGCACCTTCTCCATTCTGCTCTCATTCCAGCATACTGGCAGCCTGTTTTTGCAATTAAATGCAGCTGTTGAGAGACCACATCTCCATTTGTGTGCTGCCTTGATTTCAGCCTGTCAAAGCCTCTTCACTTCTCAGGGATCATGGGACACCTCATGAATTTAATTTTAAAACCAGTGACATTACAAGAGCTGTAGGTCTGACCCACTGCTATCACTGAAAGGCAGGTTTGTAGCAGCTCTTACTCAGGGCCATTGCTGCCTGCTGCAGGGACTGGGGACCTTTCTCTCCAAGCAGGAACAATTTTCCTTTTCTTGCTTTGGCTGCTAGCATGCACAGTGCTTTGTCTGCAGGAGGCATCATTTTGGTGCTGCTCCTGCACTTCCAAGCCTTGGCTGGAAAAGGGGAGGACAGTGGAGGTTGTGGAGGTTTACACCTTATGGGCAGTTTGAATTGTGTCTGGAAAAGGTTCCGTCCTCAATAGCAAACCCACACAAGTTCTCGATCCTGATTTGTCTGCACAATGTCTGAATCCACAGTGATCTCTCCTGGAAGGTGCTTAGTGGCAAAGACAGACAGCTCCTTCCTACTCTGGCATGGCAGGGACTGATGCTGCTTCTTTTACACCGAGGGTAGCTCTCCCCTGCCACCCACAGATATTAAGGGTCCAATTTTCCCTTCTATTTCCCATGCCTTTCAGAGTGAAAGAGAGAAAAGAACTCTCATTGTTGTGATGCAGAGTGATCGCTGCCATTTGACATTCACATTTATCTGCTTGGTCTTTCCATTATCTCCCTCCCATTTGTTTCTGCTCACTCTCAAGTGTCTGCTGATCTTCTCCCTTCCTCTGAGACTGGCTGTTGTTAAAACTTCTCCACTTACATTCTCTGTATATCTTGACTTACCACTTGGTTCACGTCTCTGGTCATTGATTTTTCGTACCTAGCTACTAAATGAGCATCTTGAACCTCTTCCATGACCATCTCCTGCTTTTCTACTGCAAATTCCTCTGTTCTCCAACTAGAACAGTGTAGCTGCTCATTACCAACAGCAAAGCCAACAGGCTTCCGATTTTTCTTTCTTCTGCCTGATCGTTGTAATGCAGTTGAGAGGTCGCACGACTGCTGACTCTTACTAGAGATGTCTCCCTAACTTTGAGCCCAATTTATCAGTCAGGATACATCGCCTGTTTTTCCCAGGTGCCCCAGACCAGGAATAGCCTCTGGCTGTTACATAGCTTTTAACAAACTGTGTCAAGAAGCAGAAAAATCCTGCCTCTGGGAACATGTTCCTTTTCTTAGTTTTATTCTGTTTTGTTACAATCACCATTAGTGTCTCAATTACATATAGACAGGCAAAAGCTGCAAATTCAGATCAGAAATTCATGGATGGTTGTATCCCAAGGGTTTTTTCTGCCTTTGTTTTGTTGGTTGTTTTATTTTTTGCCTCATGACAACTATATAAATATATGAGGGATAAGTGATAAATACCTTTGTGGGAGTATCAGTGTGCCCACATTTGAGGGTTATTCCAATACCATTCAAAGCTGCTTTAGTAGTGTCAAATCTAGAATTGGGCAACCTCCAAAGTTAGCGTGTAAACCTAAGTGCTATGAAATTCAGCCTTGAGTACAGGCAGGCACACCCACTGCCCAAGTCCAGCTTATGTTTTCTATCCCATTTGTATCCACAGAGGTATCAACCCCATATTTCCTTTCCAAGAAATCAGTGCCATTTCTGTTTATTTTTACATTATTCTTCTGCTTTAACTAGGCCTGCTGTTTGTAGGAAGAGAGGGAATAATAGAACTATGAGACACAAAACACAGCTCGTAACATGCACAGAACTTCGTAAGACTGTGATGTGTTTGTGAACAAGGTGTGCAGACAATGTAGGTGAAATAAGAAATGGCCAGAAAATTGGCCTGCTGTATGCTTGCCACAGCTGGGTTTGGAAGTCTTTGGGGATGTTGGCCTTTTGAAGTAGGAAAATGTTTTCATTGCCTTCTGCAAGCGAAGCATTTCTTCTGTTTCAGAGGTGGGAGTGAGTTTGGCTCAAGGAGATGTCCTGTGCTTGTAGTTGTACAAACCTTGTGGTTCTGGAGGTCTTATGAAATAGGTTGTTCTGCCATGAGATTCCCTCCATCTGCTCCCAATCAAGATAGAAGCATTGAGAGAATGGACTTTCAGAGAGTATCCAGGAAGTCCATCATCTAATACTCACTCATGGATCCAGAAAGACACTGATAGATGAAGTAAAAAATGATTCAAATCTTCAAAATATAAGGACTGGCCTGTAGAATATGAGATCCAAGAGAAGTTGTTTTTTCCAGGCTTAGATATTGCCATGCTCTGCCCTTGATTGGTTGTAATGCAAGGTAAAGGGCAACTCTCTGTGCCCGGGATATTCAGTATATTGTACCTGTTTGCTTGCACTGTTCTTGAATCATAGAATGGCTTATGTTGGAAGACACCTTTAGGATCATCAAGTCCAGTCATAACCTTAACTCTGCCAAGTCCACTGCTAAACCATGTCCCTCAACACCACATCTTCATTACTTTTAAACATGTCCAGGGGTGGTGATTCAACTGCTTCCCTGGGCAGCCTGTTCCAGTGCTTGACAACCCTTTCAGTGAAGACATTTTTCCTAATATCCAACCTAAACCTCCCCTGGTGGGACTTTAGGCCATGGCCTCTTGTCCTGTTGCTTGTTACTTGTGAGAAGAGACTGACATCAACCTTTCTACAACCTCCTTTCAGGTACTTGTAGAGAGCAAGGTCTCCCCTTCACCTCCTTCTCTTCAGACTAAACAACCCCAGTTCCCCCAGTCACTCATTCTACTTATGTTCTAAAGGGGGACAGCTCATCCAACCAGGTTCTGGACCAGACATCCCTGGATTAAAAAAAAAATCTCACGGGTGGAGAAATATGGTTGGAAAACCCACAAGAGGACGGAGAAAACCCTGAGTGTGCAGGTGTCTGGAGGCCTCAGAGTTGGGAAGGGCTCCCAGAGAGGGAGTGGGGAGGTGGGAGTGGGAGAACCTGCAGGGCTGCTCATCCCAGCACTGGACCTTAGCTTTGCTTTCCCAATTGCAAAAGGCTGGCAGCACGCATATGTCGCTCTTAATCTTCCCTTTGCATCCCTGTTTTTGCAGTTGTCAGAGTGCCGTGTTATGCAAATTGGAATTAAGCAATTAAGGCGATAATGTTTCCCTTGAAGAGTTTGACAAGGCAGAAGGAACACAGACTGTTTTTTAGACAAGCTTTTGGTTGCATATTTACCTAAAAACAAAAGCAAGAAGAAGATGGTAGCCGCACACGGGCACAAAAACCAACTTTGTGACCAAGCCACCCTTCCCTCCCCACACATTCCTCCTCCTTACTTGTCCCATAGCATTGCTGAGTTCATGGGGCTCACTTGCTCCCCTCAGCACAGGGGACTCAGAGGAAGGGGCTGCCACAGCTCTGATTAATTTTCATATTAAACAGATGTTTAATGGTAGAGCTCTGCACCATGCTATGTTTAGGAACAAGGGCTTTTGTCCCTGAGAGACAGAAGTTCAGAGCTGCTCTCTGTTGGGAGTTTTGTGTTTGTTGTTTTTTTGTTGGGTTTTTTTTGTGTCTTTGCCAGCATCTTCTGTGAATTCTTCCCATTTTATCCACCTTTGGGTCCTGTTGTTGTAAAAGAGGACTTTCCAGTTTTCCTTCATTTGTACTTGCAGTGGGTTTGTGAAGGAGGAGAGGATTATGCTATTGAAGTGTTTTGCCATGGCAGTGATTTTTACATCACAATCAAAGACAGCTAAACTGAGGCTGCAGATTTCAATTGTCTTGGAAACCAAGGTTCTGGGAAGCTGGACTGAACTCTGGAGATTCATGCTGGTGGTGCCTCTGCACTTACCCTTTGTTCTGCCTTTGAAGCGTGTTGATAAGATGTAGAATTTTCTTTGAACCAGTAATTATGCTAAGGATTGGACCTTGGGGTATGAATGGGGGATTCTGCAAAATGGCATCATATGAATAAGCTTCACCCTATGTTTTCTCACAACTTGTGCTTTCTTTCCTTGAGACGTGATCCTTCAACCCAGCTTTGAACTTACTTAACTCTTTACACAAGCTTAGCATTTTCTGCATTTCCTACAGGCTGCAGTGGGGAAAGGAGCAGAGGGTGGGGAGTTACTGAGTTGTTGCCAGACTAGATAGAGAGGACCTGATTCACCTCTGCTCTATTACACCCAGAGTCACACTGGCATAAAATGATGACTCAGAGGCGGTGACTCAGGCTCTAGTTCTCTAAATAGTCAGCAGAAGTGGCAAGCCAAGTCCCAAGCGGCGCTAATGACTGAAAGGGAGTTAAGAAAGTGTGTGGCTTAATGGGGTGTATTCCCCAGCTCATGTGGGCACCCAGGGAAGCATTACCGGATAGAGATAATTGGGTGTTCTGGCTGTGTAACAGAGTGGTTTCATACACTGCTATGTGGGAGTGCATGGGAGGATTTGGTTCAGCTTAAGCCTTTTCCCAAGTTGTATGAGCTAAAAGGAAGGCAGGTCCACTCAGAACAGAAGCTGAGAGGATGTTATGGGGATGGATAACCCCTTTGCCCTAAGCACACTTCACTGCCTGTTTTCAGAGAAAGGATTAGGGAGGCCCTTGTTCCAAGGCAGCAGAGCCAATCTTAAGCTAAATTGCTAGGTAGGCCTGTCATGAGATAATTCTACTGGTCTGAAACCACACTGTGCTTATGTAATGTTCGTGTGGAAGCAAAGTTGTCCCCATTGGCACTGGCATCCAAAGCTGTTCTTTATGTCTCCATCTTGCCTGGTCTCTTCCCAGCAAGGTCAGATGACCTTATTCTCAGTGGCAGTTGTTTGGCCTGAATTAGTGCTCAAGGAAGCATTGGCTCAATCAATCCAGATGACTCTATCTAGCCTTTGTTTAAATAAGGCCACAAGTTCCCACCAGCTCTGCATCATTTATCTGCTGTGGAGTTCAGCAGCCAAGCTGTGTTTGTGGAGGCAGGAAAAACAAACAAAAAGTTTAAAAAAAATAAAAATATCCCAGAACAACTAAAGGTAATTGCCCATTTCTGCTTTCATTTAGGACACCTAGAGGAAATATTGGGTGGCTGCTAGTTACCCTTGGTCTTCTTCATCCCTTCCCCTTGCTTGCCTTTAGCTGTTCCCTGTGACTATTCTTAGTGGCTATTGCACCTTGTTTTGCTGTTTAATCAGTTTACCAAGCCCTGGTTTTGACTGCAATTGCTCTTTTCATCCCACTACCCGAGGGCTGCACCACCTTCCCCTCCCTACCTCCTCAGAGAAGCTCTGGACATTCTGCAGGATGTTTTAATGAGCTTGCATTTTCATGAAAGGCCAGATCTAATCGTGACTTGAATGGCAGCTGCCAAACAGAGCTTTTAGTTTCAAACTCAGCAGGAAAATGGTTTTGCCTCCCATCAGAGTAGCTTGTGTACTACTATAAGCAAAATCTATTAAGAGTTGAGTACCTTTCGTGTTCTTTGGGAGCAAAGGATGCTCTCAGGGTCTGCTTAGTACCACTGAGGATTGTGCCTTCTGCGTGTTTTGAACTAGCATCAGCAGAGATTAGACAAGCATACGGAGAAGAACGTGACTCCAATTGCAGTCCCTGAAGGCTTTTTTGTTGTCTCTGTTGCTTTGCTAGGTATTCCCCATCCCTTTTTACTGTGTTTGTCTAACCATAGCTGCTTTCTGTACTCTCCTGAAAAGCATTTTCCATTTTCTGCATGCCTGGCAGACCTTCTTTGAGTGCCATGCTTCCCACCATGGACTGTAAACATTTAAAGTGTAAACACTGTAAAGGATATGAGTTTCTTATAGGGGGTGCCACACTGTATAATTGGAGGACATGAGGTGTCATTAAAGAAAGAAAATGCGCTGAAGTACTTTGATGATGTGATTGACCTCTTCAGGAGGAGGGAGAGGGCTCTCCATAACTGAAGGCAAGTCAGTGGATATGATGGGATGTGACAGTGGAAGCTACTGAATATGTGGGACTAGTGGGATTTTTTCTATCTCAGAGGACAAGGAAGCTCAATCTAGTCCTTCTGCAGCTTTCACAGCCACAGCACCTGGGCATTCACAAAGGTCAGCTTGGGTGTAGTGTATATTTCAGGTGTGCAGCAGAATCTAGCCCAGCAAAGAGCTTTGGGAGAAGACGTTATAAGGGAATGCTCCCAAGCACCACTGTTGTGCTGGTAAGGTTCAAGTACAAGCCTAACAGGCCCTCTGACTTCTTCAAAGCAGAAGATGGTTAGGATGTCATGCTGCAGCCCAGCAGGAAAGATTTCTTCTTCACAGAATCACAGACCATGCAGGTCTCCTAATTCTCTTACTAGATTTCCTGCTCTTTGGGATACATTGATCTTGACCCTGGAGGAAATGGTGTTTGAATATTAGCCAGTTTGCTTGGGCTCCCTTTCCCTCCAGAGCCCTGTCCCATGGGATTTTTCCAAGCCATTCCCTGAGCAGGCCAAGGTTGGCCTTTCTGAAGTCCAGGGTAGCAATCCTGCTTGTGGTCCTGTGCCTGCTGCCTGCAATTCTAAACTCCACCATCTCATGGTCACTACAGCCAAGGGTGCCTTCTACCTTCACACCCTCAACCAGTCCCTCTTTGTTGGTCAGCACAAAGTCCAGCATCACTCCTCTCCTTGTCTGCTCCTCCAACACCTGCATTAGGAAGTTATCATCAATGCTCTGGAGGAACCTACTGGACTGAATGTGTCTTGGATGTGCAATTTTCCCAGCAAATGTCAGGGTAATTAAAGTCCCCCATGACAACCAGAGCTTGTAATTTTGAAGCTACCCCCAGCTGCTTGTAGAAGGTCAGCTTCCTTATCCTGATCAGGTGGCCTGTAGTAAACACCTACTACAATGTCTGCCATGTTAGTCTCGCCCTTAATCTTTACCCACAAGCCTTCAACCTGCCTCTCATTGTTCCCCAGGGAGAGCTCCTTACATTCCAATTGCTCTCTCACATAGAGAGCAACTCCACCACCTCGCCTTGCCAGCCTATCCTTCCTAAAAAGGACA
>JANHGL010008699.1:0-12391 GCA_024611195.1 Ceyx melanurus
ATACAAAATATTTATAATATTCCCTATAAATCTTTTACAATTTGTAGTCAGTAAGAAGTAGGTCTCTTAGAACTCTTCTCAGTGTTAATATTCTCTGTATTTACAACTCTGAAAAAAAAAAAAGTATATTATCACTTTGAGCACAACAAAAATAATCCCGAGTATCACCTAGGATTCATTAAAAAAAGAGGGCCAGAAACAGTGAGCAAAGATATTTTTTCATGAAAATATTGATTCTGGTTTGTACTTTGATTTTTTATTGTGCCAAAAAACTCTACCATTTGACTGTTTTCAATGGATACCTCATGTCCCAGCTTAAGGGATAGAGCTGTGAGCTCTGCAACCTCGTTCTCTTTTGTGTCTTTGGCTATTGGAACTGAGATTTCTTCACTGTCTTGATCTAAAGGACAGCATAAAATCAGGAGGACCTTTCACCTTCTGGCAGCTGAGGAAAAGTCTAGTTGCAGTAGCATAACATTGTAAGAATACATATTCTGACAAATGATTGAACCACTGGTATCTGTGACTTATTGCACTGTGGCTGTGACCTGTAAAGAATGTCCTATCTTTCATTTTCTTCAAGAAGTCAAAATGATTTCTTCCATGTGAAGATGAATGAGTTGTTCAAGTGGAAGAAGTGATTCACAGACCGTAAGGACAAGACAGATCCCATTTATAGTCCAAGACTCCAGAGATATCTTGGGTAATCAGTACAATCCCCTCAGACACAGTAGGGGATTGTCTACCAAGGTAAGAGAAACAGACTATAGAGGAGGCTGGAGAGGAAAACATGTTTTGAAAAAAATTACATTAGATGACTTCAGGAGCAGTTATATAAATATACATTATAAAACCATTCCTTTGCAAAACCAGTATTCTGACCCACAGGTTCCAAGTTGTGGCTCATTAGCTGTATGCTTGAGCATATTGTTGTATTTATTCTTCATTTTTTCAATTCAAACCTGTATGAGGCAGATTTGAGGGCTCTCACAAAGCTTGTTCATTTTAACTTGAACGCTTGTTACACTAGTACATTTGCACCAACCACACTCCTGTTTTCTCTCCACTGGTTCCCTGACTGCTCAGTCCCTCTTGCTTGACTACTTATTGTTTGCTTGTAGTATTTCTTCACAGCATGGTTATATCTAAACCCACCAATCAGTGCTAATACCCTACCAGCACTGCTGTTATAAGAGATTTTTATTCCTGCATCTCTGCCCCCTCTTCCCAGTGCTGATGCAAAGATTTGTATAGTGAGCAGTTAAAAACTGTACAAATATCTGCCATTAAAATCTACAACCTAGTCAATCTACTAGTCAGTAATCACCTGAATATGCAGTTAGACATGTAATCAACTTTTGAAAATGTTGTTAGATTCCTATTTTCATCTCTCTGAAATTAACCATGTTTCACAATCCTGGCCTTAGTCTCTTAATATTCAAAGTTCAAGCTTTAAATTTTACTTTTTCTGCTCATCCTCTTTAGAGCCTAGAAGACAAAACTTTATCTAGTAACAGGAGTGTTTGCCATCAATATACTGTATGTTGGATTATTTCTCAGAGTTATATTTTATTTATTTTATTATTTTATTTTTCAAATATTTTCACCCTCCTTTACTTTATAGCTGTAATAGTCTTGTTAAACATACTTTAAATAACCCATTCACAGCACATTAGATTGTACTGGAGCCTGTCAAATGTTGGAGTCCATCACAATAAATCTTGTGTCACATTAAGCTGAACTGTGTCATCTGGGGACTGGAGTGTAATTTGAATGTCAAATTGTCATCTATGGTTACATTTCCTAATGGAAGTAGCGGAAGCCCTGTTGTTGGAATAATTTAAAATGAGACTGGGAAAACCGCTAGGAAATTATACTGTGGGGAACAATCTCACCTTGGCAGGAAGAAATAAATAATAGGTGGCTTTTTTCTGTCTTCAGCTTTTGTTAACCTATGAGACATGACATAGTAGGTTTTGTTTTGTTTACATGTTACACAGTGTTTAATAGATTGTATTGTGTTATGTAGAGACATCGCTACTAATTTACACACTTTACGGTTCAAAACAGATAACTTTTTATGTTTCAGAAAGGGATTATTGCAAAATGTTAAAATTGAGTTATTAACTTTTTTTATTATTTATTTCTACTGTCGCTGTCCTGTTTTCTTTTTCAGGCTTAACTATAAAAAGCAAGCAAATAAAACTTGAGAAGAGGAAGACAGAAAAATATCTGCTATCTTGAAACCTGTGTGGAAATATTTTCTTCTGCAGTAACGTTTTATTGAAATTCAAATTAAATATGATCATGCAAATGTTAGGAAAAAAAAGAATACATACAAAAATGTTAGGAAAAAAAAGAATATATACAAAAAAAAGAATATATACAAAAAAATATATACAAAAGAGCAATCTGTACTATTCTGTCATCATTAAAAGCAGCTGCTAAACATGACAAAAATGAAAATACAGAAGTCCATAAAAAAAACAAGTCACGTTTAAAAACATATCTGTCCCATGTTTAAGATATATGATACATATATAAGTCAATGCATAAGCAAAATTATATATAATATATATGTATAATACATAAATATCTTTATATAATACATACATTAATACATACATTTGAATTATTAAAAATAAGTAGCATATTTTCAAAGTTTAGGGTCAGGGCCATACACATTGTTTGTAGTGCTGATGGAATTTAAGAGTAGTGCGTAGAGAGGTGGCAAATTTAATTTTTTTTAAATGTGTTGCAGGATTGACTGAGGAAATCTGAAGGATTAATGCTTGCAATAGATAGGAATAAAAACTGGTGCAGGGAAATTGTATAAATAATTGCACGAATATATACAGATAGATTATGTAGTGAAGCTGGAAATAGGTGCTGCTTTTGCAGGTAAGATTAATTAGAGCTTAAAAAGAGTCCTTTCTTTGTTTTCATTGTAGTGTGTTTGAAAAATTCATGAAGAAAATTTTATCTTCTCCTGCTGTGCTATTGTCAGGAAGATGCTAAGTGAACAGAGAGTTTTGTTAACTTTAAAGAACTGTGAAGTAAGGAATCATGTTGCAGACAAAGGAATGAATTTACAATAAAGTGTTGAAAGTCTATTGACCTTTGCAATTGCCAGAAACAATATTTTGGCGACAGTTGCAATGAGTAAATCCATACCTCATATTGATTTAACCAAGGTTCAAAGAGAAAATTCACACTCTACTCCCAAGAGTACAAAACCTACAATCTACTAATACAAATGCAGGTACATGCTCAAAATGAAGAAAGTAATAGTTCTGTGACTTCCAGTATAGGGTGTAAGACCACAGAAGAACACAAAATCTTCTTCCACCCTTTCCATTCACAAAATGGTAATTTTTGCACAAATAATCAAAAAGTATACATGTGACATTATACTTCTGCTGCTTGCTTAATCAAAGAGATTTCTCCTCCTGACAGTAACTAGTGACGGAATCAAACTTTACAACACAGGAAAGGTTATAAAGCAGGTATGTTTATTGCAGTGCCAGGTGCAAGGGGGATTGCTCTTCCTAACTTGCACACCCTCTCTTGGAGCAATCAGTAATTTATAACACAAAACATGCATGTTCAGAGACATAGGCTGGATTGGTATAATTAATTCTAGGAATAGGCGTGATTATTATAATTATCTCAGGTAACTCATCATCAGAGGTTATTGACACCTGCACATTGTTATCTGGTGGTAGTGGGCCAGGGCCTTCTGAAGGAAGGCCCACAGTCTTCACCACAGTGTGTTCTCCACATTTGGCTCAGAATGAAAGGTTATACTGAGCAGGCAACTTTAGTACTGGTACAGTCTGGCTTGTCTGGGGAGGCCCCTTTCTGTCTCTTTGGCTCAGAGTTAGTCCCCATTATCTACAAAGACCAAGACTGGCAGATAGGCTGCAGCTACTGAAGCTGCAAAATTAATATAACCATGCAAAATGTTAAAGAGAACAAAGACACTATGGATACTATAGATCCTTTACGACTCACTAGTCAGAACTTAATTAAAAGATATATGTATGTCTGATTATATTTTCCTGTTACATAATGTTTTCTTCAGATAAGTGACTGAGTCCTCAGAAGCGTGATGTGTTTAGATTATCATAAGGTTTCATTCAGAAGTGTGGAAAAATGTATAATAATTTAGCATTATCCCATTAGCTTCTACTGATAATGTTGATTATGATTGCTCTTTAAGTGCGTACATGGCAATGGCTAATTACTGATTGTATCTATGTTATATTTCAGGATATTAGTCAAGGTTGTCATTCAAAAACAGAAAAATAAGGAAACGAAAAAAACCCAAACACAAACAAATAAACAAACAAACACAAAACAAAACAAAAACACGATCAGAAAACGCAGCACCAGTTGTGAAAAGCACATATTACATTCTTGAATTTAAATTCAAGGGAAAGTGCTGTTAGGGAGCATATTTACAGAAGCATAACCTGCCTGGAGATCCTATGGCAATTAACTCCTGTAAGGAGTGAAATGGATACATACACCAGAATTTCTGTAGGGTGAGTTAACTAGTTCCATACTGCAAAAAGCAGTGGAGGCCAACTGGCTTTTTAACCTAGCAGCTAAGTTACAGAGTTAAACTTATTTCACCTATTACCACATTATTACTGATTTAGCACGTACACGTTTCTAAAGGAAAAAAAAAATTCCATCACCTTTCCAGGAATGGAGGTGAGGCTGACTGGCCTATACTTACCCAGGTCCTCCTTTTTGCCCTGTTTGAAGATTGGGACAACATTGGCCTTTCTCCAGTCCTCAGGCACTTCTGTTCTCCAGAATGTTTCAAAAATGATGGAGAGTGGTCTAGCAATAACCTCTGCCATCTCCCTCAGCACTCGTGAGTGTATCCCATCAGGGCCCATAGACTTGTGGATGTCCAGTTTGCTCAACTGGTCTCTAACCCAAACCTCTTCAACAACTGAGGAAAAAACTTCCTCCTTCCAGAATTTCTCTGTGGTTTTGGAGACCTAGGATTCCTGGTATCTGGCCTTAGAAGACCGAGGCGAAGGTGGTATCAGTAACTCAGCCTTCTCTCCTTATTATCCTTACTAATAGATGGGGCCTGAGGCAACACAAGTTGAAAAAAAGGCTGTTAACAGCTAACAACAGACAAATGGGAAAACAACTGAATAAAATGTGTGTGTAGAGACTCAATTCAATAGCCTGTCCTGTCTCTAAGAGCACACTACCTGACAGGCCTTCAAAGTAATGTTCCTAGAAATCTGTCACACTTGCTTTTTCAGCCTGAGAGATGTCAGATAGTTCCTATATGTTCCACTTAGAGAATGATTAGCCATGAAAGTTCAACACTGTCATGAGCAAAAGCTTACTCTCCAAAGTAAATGTTAAGAACCTATACACTGTGCTTTAACCCTAGTGGGCAGCTCAGCTCCTTGCAGCCACTTATTCACTTCCCCCTAGCAGGATGCTGAAGAGAATCAGAAGAGAAAAACTGCAACAACACATGGATTTAATACTGATTAATAGGTTAATTAAAAACTCTGCATAAACCCAAAGTAAACCAAGGAATTAATTCACCCCTTCCCCTCAACAGGCGGGTATTCAACCATCTTCAGGAAAGCGGGACTCCATCATGTACAATGGTTACTTGGGAAGACAAATTCCATCACTCCAAACACCTCCCCTTCCTCCATCTTCCCCTAGCTTTTATTACTGAGCATGATGTCATATGAGCATGATGTCATATTGGTCAGTTTGAGGTCAGCTGTCCCATCTGTGTCCCCTCCCGACTTCTTGTGTACCCCCAGTCTACTTGCTGGCAGGGTGGGGTGAGAAACAAAAGAACCTGATGCTGTATTAATGTTGTTCAACAATAACTAAAACATCGCAAATCCAAAACACATCACCATGTGGAAAATTAACTCTATCCAGACAAATCCAGTACACTATGTAATGTGTCAGAGTAAGGCCCATCTGCAAACAAATGACAGTAATAGTGTTAAAAGTGTCTTTTTTCAGCCCATTCAGAAGAGAATGTTTACTGAAATGTTTTAACAGTTTTCATATTGGATAGCTAAGAGTCTTTTCATTGGATTCTGTGCATTATAAGGAATGGTGAGGAATTTAACTTCTCAGAATGAAAAAGAGGATAACCACTCAAAATTTTATTGATAAATTGATATGCATATTTTGCTGTCTAGTCAGTCCAACAGCCTCAAACACACATAGAAACTCACTTGTCTTCAAAAAGCCCTGTACTGATCACAAGTAGTTTGGTTGCAACAGTATGTAAAAGACAAGTAATTCCCACCTAAATAGATATTGAACCTGTTGTTACTATTTTTTTATAAGAAGTGGGAACATGTGAGAGACTTTTTACTTTCCCATCATTCAGCTAAGTTTCACGTTCATCTTCCTCAGATATTAAAAGTTTAATGTAAACTTTAAAAAGTTTAACTGTACATTTAATGAATGTACAGTTCCATATACTGTTAAGTGCTATCAGTGTTCCTTCGGTTTCCACTATTCTCATTGCTTGTTAGTCATTGTGCTCTGCACAAAAGCAAAAGATATGAAGAACAAATAGGGAGCAGAATAAAACCAGCAGAAAGGTCTGTGCATGACAATATTTCACTGGATACCTTTTTTAAATGAGTGAATACATTTTACAAACTAATTAGGAAGGTTGTGTTTATTTTCTGCATTAAATGATGTTTCGCTGTCTAACATTTGAAGCTGGTGAGGTATTATAGCATGTTATTTGCTTTGTAATCCCTTTTAAAATGATTTCACAGATACCATTGTTCAAGACTTCTGAGGAATCCATTTAGTTTTGTATATTTCTTGCTATTCCATATTCCCTAATATGTAGTTGTTACTGCAGCATATGTACATATATGCCTTCAGTACAAAATAATAAAGAATTGTTTTCTTATTTTCTATCAAATAAAACCAGTTCTCTGTTTGTTGCAAATGAATGGGTGGTTGAATTTTTCTATTTAATTTTTTTTTTTTTTTACCACAATGGCAACTCTGTAGAAACGTGTAATTTATAAGGATAAAATATCTATCAAAGTGGGACTAAGCATTATTTTTATTATGTCTAAATAGAGTGTAATGTCACTGTGATTCTGTATCAATGAAATTATATTTCATATTTTCAAGAGTGGTTAATATAGATTCAGTATATGTCTAAAAGTACAGCCAGCCCTCATTTATTTTCTGGAAGATGTTGCCTGAATTTTGGAGGCAGAGGCAAAAAAAATCTAAAGCATTACAATGTTTTCTTTATACTGTAGTGTACAACTGTGTCCACTAATGTTATATTGAATATAATGAAAAAAACCTTAATTCTGCAGATTTATCATGTTGACCCATGTCACCTTTTGTTTTGTTTTGTTTTTTTGTTTGTTTGGTTGGTTGGTTGGCTTTTTTTAGAAATGGTCATCTCACAATCTTTAGTGCATTTTAAAATTTCACTATCCTTGTGAGGTAGAAAACTAGAAAACTTTCCAAGAGAAGCTAAGTTTTAGGAAGTCAAGCATTTAAATGTATTTTGGACAGAGGACACAAAAAAAAGGGCACTTTGAGATTTTTCAGAAGTGCTTTAATCTGTTTAACCATAGCAATAAAAAGGTAGGGGAAAGTGACATTAACCTGTCTAATTTTAACAGTAGAATGTATCTGTCTAATTCTGAAGCAGTCTTATATAGTCAAAATAGAAAAATAGGGATGTGCAGATGTTAAATCATTTGAGCTGCCTTACATTTATTTATACTTTTGAGAAAGTGTCTTTTGGTGATACTTATTCTATTTCATCAACAATGAAAGTAGCCCACAGGACTAGATGAGATTTAGAGGACATCTAGGTATTGGTCTGAATGTTTTAGTAAATATTGATTTTCTCTCTTTTCAGTCAATGAAAAAAACAAAATTCTACAGATTACAATTAATCCCAGATAATGGTTTTAGTAGGAGCCTCTGTCACTCATTTCTGAGGCTGGATAATATTTTTTTTTTTTTTTTAAATAGCTAAATGTGATTTTTTTAACTGCTAGAATTAGGATATATTAATTCTATCTAAATCTACTTATCTATAAAATATTTACAGGGTTGCAGCTTAGTTAAACTGGTATGGAAACAAGAGCTCACACTTTTGCACTCTCAAAAACTTTATAATAAGATGTGTTGCTTTGAAATTATTTTCTACTACTAATAGATGAGAAAATATCACATGGATTTCAACCCTTTCTACCTGACAAGGTTCCATTCTACTGCTTGCTGAAAAACTCCTAAAGAAAACCAGGATTTTCCATTGATATACTTAAAATGAGTCTCTTAAGTTCATAATGAATTCTTTAAATAAATAGTTCATTAAAAAAAAAAAAAAAGAAGAAGAAGAAGAAATAATCTCTCAGGGCTGTCAATAAGGGTCTCTGGTCTTTCTTTGAAGATAAAACGACTTGGCTTTCTCATAAATAATGTATGGACTCTGCAGTGAAAACTAAAAAAAGTTACTGGTTGCTTCAGGAACACAGTGCAATAGTCAGTGTGATTTAGTGTTTTATATCGTTTTTTTTCAACCTTGAAAATAGAAATGTTTCTCCCAATTTGTAGGTAAAAGCACCAAACATGTGCACCTCATTTGGCTTTTAGAACAATGCCTCTAAGGAGTAATATCTCTCCCAGGGTAGCAGAATTTAGTTTTGCACATGACTCTTGAGGATGTGCTGGAATCCACTTCTTCACTAAAACATTCACAAGTATTAAGAATAGATATAACTAGACTTTCAGTACAGCACCTTTTTTTCTCTTTGGATCTTTTCAAAGGCTCCAATTAAAAGACTTGTATTCAGAGAGACTACAGGACAGGTTTGAAATAATTACTTAATTTGTTTCCTACTTTTCTCCAGTCAAATACTTTTTACTTCCTATTTTCAATTGAGCTCTTTACAACAAAGACAATGTTTTGGGGTTTTTTCTGTTTATACTATAGATCACCTTTTTTTTTCTTCTGTGCATTTTTCTAATCTTTTTGTCTAATATCTAGAATGTCTGTTTAACCTTTTTATCCATTCTAAACCTGTCAGTGTGTTTTTATGTTAAATTGTTGAGGTTTTATATCATGAGAAGTGTATAATCATATCTATTCACCTTCTCAGTGGCAATCATAATTTTTGTCTTTTATAGAATCTCAGTTTTGTCTTTTCAAGGTTATAGAGTCCCAGTCTATTTACTCATTCATCATACTGAAGCTAAACTATTACTTTGATCATTCTTGTTGACC
The DNA here is from genome assembly GCA_024611195.1 of Ceyx melanurus. NCBI lineage: Eukaryota > Metazoa > Chordata > Aves > Coraciiformes > Alcedinidae > Ceyx > Ceyx melanurus. The sequence continues at coordinate 9,296 of JANHGL010008699.1, forward strand.
TTTTCTGTCTTTCTTATTCTACTGCACTTTTTAGGGCCAGATAGAGTCTAAAAGTATGCAAGAAACAGTCTGACAATAGATTAATACAAAAAAGATATTGTTTCTTTTTTCCTTCCCCACCAATAATGACATATAATCTGTTTTTTTTTTTTGACCGCTACATAATCCTAATGCAATGCTTTCATGTTTTAAGCAATTACTATTGCTGATAAATCAAACAAAAAAGACTATTATGTTTTCTGTCAATTAGACTGCCAACTGTGTGGAAGGCATTAAACTGGACCACTGTATATATATTTGACATCATTTCCCCACACTGTTTTTATAGCTAATCGAAAAAACAGACTTTGCTGGAGGATGATTGGTGTACATACTGAACAGAGGACTCAAGATGCAGCCTCACTGGTGCCAAGTACAGGGGTTGATCACTTCCCTAGTCCTGCTGGCCACACTATATCTGATACAGACCAAGACACTCCAGGTCTTCTTGGCCACCTGGGCACACTGATGGCTCATATTCAGCGAGTGCCAGTCAACACCTCCAGGTTCCTTTCCACCAGGCAACTTTCCACCCTCTCTTCCCTATGCTTGTAGCATTTCCTGGGCTTGTGACACAATTGCAGGAACCAGAACTTGGCCTTGTTGAACATAATCCTACAACATAAAAAAATATTTTAAAAATTCATTAAAAATATATTTATAATACATTATGGTTACATAAAGTAAGACATATATTTCAGAAAAGACTCAAAGGCTAAAAATATTTAAATGTTAAGCAGTCTTTTCAAATTATATATCTCACTTTCTTCCCATTGTCAGGCTTGTATCCTGTAAATGTTCTCAAGGAAAAGAAATTCTGTTTGTCCCTATATATGATACAGGTTACCATGTTACAAAGTTCATTAGTAATCCATAGAACCCAGAAGTGTGTTAATCTTGGAGCTAAAATTCTATTGCAGTATAATTATATGAAGTAGACAAAATAGTCTATTATAAATATTTAAATTAAAATCTATTGGAGACAATGTCTCTTTAACATAACCACATTCAACAAATTTCATTAGAATTTTATGTGTGAAAGTGCCAGCTTTCTGTTTCCTTTTGTTCTTCATGTGTGCCTTATTTAGAGGTCAAACATGAAAATTTAGCACTCATGTGAAATCATCACTTTTGCACTGGCAGCTGGAAGGATGTGACAAAGTGCAGTGACATTTACAAATCCTTTGACTGCCAAGGGTAATTAGATGCCCTGGTTAGTCAGAGGATTGTTTATTGTTTCTTTGTAGAAACTGTAAAAGATTCAGTCATCAGATTATGTGTGCTCAGTACAAAAGCATACAATAAAGGTGAAATATATAGTGTAAAAATATTACAAATTAAATCTAGGGCTCTAAATTGCTTGGCCTGCTTTTTTAATCCTTGAAAATCATAAGCAGAGTTTAGAATATCAAAGTGATGATGAAACTGTAAGGTATGTACAAGAGAAGTTTGATTTATCAAATGCCACTCAAAGGAGATCAAACATAGTGGATTAACGATAAAACTTTGTTTCAAGATCAGCTACTTGTATAGGATTTATCTCTCCATATCTTAGCCACTTAAGGTGGCCAGTGATCTAGGTTGCTTTCACAGTGAATGGTTTAATCCCTGAGGAGACTGCCCCTCCATTCTTCTCCATCCATACTAGAGAACCCATTAGTTTTCCATCACCCTACTTAGTCTGCAGTGTCATATGGATTTCTGCTTCCACCCGTCTCCTGTTCTGCTTTCTTTCATATGAAGGAACTTTACATGTGTCTTAAGTCATGCTACTTTCTCAGAATAAGTATAGGATAATACTTCACCACATTATAGTCCATTGTTCTCTTTGCCTCAGATCTTCTCTTTGGTCTTTGAACTCTATCCCTCAGAGTTTTAGTTCAAGTCATCACTAGATTGGTAAATCTGTTGTTGAAGAAGCTGTTACCCCATTTTTATCTAATCACAGCAATCACTGTTTCTAAAATAGGTCTTTGTGGTCATAAAAGTCCACACCTAGCCTGCCACATCAGCCACATAACACCAGGGTGACCCATGCCTATTCAACCTTTCTGTTTTACTGGAAGGCCCAGGGAATACACAAGTTAGGCTTCCATGCCCTTCATCTTGTCCCCTGGAAGACTGTATATACTCCTAGCACAGTCAAGGTCTCTCTGGACAGTATTGTTGGAGCCTGTATGGATGAGCAGCAAAAGGTTGGTTGGTGGACTGGATGCCTCTTGGCAGTCTCTCCAAACCATAATGGATCTTGGCCTCTGGCAGATAAAGTCAGTAAATCAGCTTTGTAAATGAGTGCCTCAGCTGGCGAAGAAGGGAGGCTCTGATTACAAACATCTATTATTTTTCCTGGTGGCACTGTTTCTAGCCTGTGAGTCCAGCCCAGCTGACCTATGTTTCCTTGGTAGAGTTTATCTTTTCTAGTTACCATGATCTTATACTTTGTCAGTGATACCTGCGAATAGACAAATAAACTTCTTGCTGTCTTAAGCCACAGGCTTCCAGCTCATCACCATCGTCAGAGGCTCCATAAAACCTTTCATTGACTCAAGCATATCCCATGGCTGTCCAAGTTACACGAGCTTGCACAGCTCTCCCATACACTGCAAATAAGCTGAAGATCCCCCAATCATCCTTCTTGATGCTGCACTTCCTGCTCATTGTTTTTCTCCATGTGACTCCATAATTTTTATGCATTCTCCACAGATAATGGAGATTATAATAACTAAATCTCTATCAGGAAGTTTTCCAAAGCCAAGGTCTCTAACCAGGGCAGCCAGTCATACTGCACTGGGGATCATCCTGCAACATTACACTGTGTCTTGTAGTCTCATAAATACCCTGAGCTGAAGCTAAATGTCTTCTGAATAACCTTCCACATCAACTGCCAAATCTCCATTTATCCATTCTGGTCACCAGTTAAACAAGAACTTATTAAAGGAGTGTTAGCTAAATAGCAAACTGGCACAAGCTTTTCACAGAATCACAGAATCACAGAATCACAGAAATTAGGGGCTGGGAGGGACCTAGAAGATCATCTAGTCCAACCCCCCTGCCTGA
>JANHGL010008703.1:0-60649 GCA_024611195.1 Ceyx melanurus
CATGCCCCCGCCGTTCCCGGGGGGGGCGGGAGGCGGGGGGGGGCAGCGGGCTGGCGGCCCTGGCCGGGGGGGCCTGCCGGGGGCAGGGCTGCGAGGGAGGCGGGAGGCATCGTTCTCGGCAAGTCGGCCGAGAAGCTCTTCTCTCTGAGCGGGTTGTTCGCCGTGTACAAGCCCAAGGGGCCCACCTCGGCCACGGTGCTCAACCTCCTGAAGGAGCGGCTGCTGGCAGGTAGGCGGCCTGCTCGGGGGGGGACGGGACGGGACGCGGCGAGGGCAGGCTCCCGGCCTGGGCCCGAGGTAGCGTTTGAGGGTGAAGCGAGGACATGAAGACAGGGAGGTGAGCGTAGTCCCTGCCCGCGGTCCCAGGGCAGGAGCAGGTCCCAGGCCTGAAGAGAACACGCGTTTACAGCCCTTGAGTGTCCGGCCAGAGGTGCACAACCGGGGTGGCTGTGGGGTGGGCGGCAGGCACCCTGCGTTCCTTAGGGTGCTGGAACCACAGGCCCTGTCAAGATACTGCACCCTCTTTCTCAGCATTCAGAAAACGAAAGGAAACCTGTTTTTTCGGCATGGTTTTTTTTGATGGTGGTTCACAGCCGTGGCCCAGGTCGGGGAATGGAGCTATTCGTGGATATGTTGTAGCTCACTGTATGGAGCTGCTGTGTCCCTGCAAGACTCAGCGTGTTGGTCACGCTGCACGTGTAGGCACAGACTTCAGTTCAGCTTTCTATGGAAGAGGTTTAGCCGGATCATGTCCGATTCCCTGATGTAAATGGCATATTGGACATATAATAGAAATAGGTACAGGACCTTAGAACTTTTGTTTGGCATACTTAATGCTAATAAATAAGGAGCATTGGACTGCAAAATTCTTGGAGTCATCAGCTGCATAGGAAGTGTGATGGGTTGCGATACTATGACAGCTTGAAAGCAGCAATGAGCAAGTTCAGTTCATTTCAGTTTCCATGGGGCTGTCTCTATGTGAATATGTGACATAACCCATTACATGGAAGTAAATACAACAAACATTGCTTGGATTATGTAGCATAACATTTGTGTATAGTAGATTATTTTAGGAACTCTGCTGCTAGTTTTTGCATGCTTTGTTAATGAAACTTCACAGGTGAACTGTCCACCAGGTTTTCTTGTAGTATTTTCTGCACTTCTGTTTATAGTGGCACATAAGACATGAGTCTAAGTGAAAGTAGGCTTGCAAATTGTTTGAGGTTGAGAGTAGCTCTAGATGAACCACTGATCTTATTCAGTACAGCAATTTCTGCACTACTAATTAATAGTTTAAATAATTGATTTTTATCTGTAGCAGTCTGGAAATATGTGCTATTTTTCCCATGTTCTGAGGTTATCCTATAATGTTTCCTTTCAATTTCTATTTGCAGAAGCTGGTGTGGAAACAAATGCGAACAAAAGAAATCGGGTTTTGAAAATTGGCCATGGTGGAACTTTGGACAGCGCAGCCGCAGGAGTTCTGGGTAATGAAAAATACAGTCCTCATAAGATAATTTCAGGAAACATTTTCATGCCTACATGAAAGCAGAGGTGGAGGAACAATTGGGGATGCACATGGCAGGCTTTCTGGTTTTGAGGGTTACTGTGGAAGAAACTCTAGGTTAAATTTCTTGTGCATATATTTTTACATAGATATAGCATGTTCTTTAACAGAAGGCTATATTTTGCTCACTCCCCCAACTCCTGAAATAACTTGTGGGTTATTACAGAAAAATACAAACTTTTCTCTAATGAATTGTAAATTATCTCAGAAATTGGTGGCTTTTTTTACTTAAGATGGGAAAATTTATAGTCATCATAATTTTCTAAAGTGTTTGTGCTTAAAAATCCCAGAAAAGCATTAGTTTGAGGGAGCTTTTTGAGTTTAAATACTCTCCAAGTGAAAGATGTGTAAGAGTAATTCAGCTGCTGTTTTTATGAGGCTCAGCACAGAAACAGTTTTTGCATCCTGTCTTGCTTAATAGAGTCATCAAAGAAATTTTGTCTTTTAATCTTGGTAGCAATCCATTTATTGGATTCCTTTATTTTATTAAGGAAAGGGATGTGCCAATTGCTGGTGTTGAAAACTCAGCAGTGGATGTGGATTATTCTGATAGCATATGTTTTCACAAACAATTTTGTTGATAAGCAAGGAGCAAGCTACAGCTTGCTTAAGTTTTAGCCTTGTAGATCTAATTAGAATAATAGCTATCTTTATTTGATGTTGAAAATCAACAGATACAACTGAAAGTCAATCCACTGAGTTTTGATGTAATGACTTCTCTCAGAGCTGTGCTTCAAGAGGAGGTTGTTTGCTGTGACTGTGGTAGTAGAGGCCTGTAGGCTGGCAATTGTCTGTCACATGTGAACATGTCAAAATGTAACCTTGGGCTAGAAGAAAGCAGAGGCTGGTGTTGTTTGGTTTCCTGGGCTGTGTGACTGCTTGCTGGAGGATACTGTGTGTAACTCCAAGGTGTACATTCCTCTGTTACACACGTGTCCCCTTCGAGTGTGCTGCTGCTCACTGTGCATGTTAACAGCACTGAACTGTGGGAAAAGAAACATCACTCCTGCTGCTTAATTGCTTCTCCAACTGTTCTCTGATAGCCAGCAGTCTCCAAAGCCTGCTCCTGACTAAAAGTACTAGGGTTTGATGTGCTTGATAAAGACAGAGAAGTACATCACCTTCGTATGCTAAGGATCAAATAAAAAAAGGCACAGGGTCTTTCATTCCACTGCCATACAAAATGCACAGAGGGAAATCAATGGTAGCTAGATTGGAAAGCACAAAACTGGAGAGGAGTGGGAAAGGGAATGTGCTGTTATCTCGTGGGCTTGAGTAAGATAATGAGGAGAGAGGGGTGGACACAACAGAAACAGGTGATTCAGAAAATGGATTCTGCTTCTTAGGATTTAGTGGTGGGGCAGAAAGCTTTCTTTCCTCATGGATGATAGCATGATAAGAGTATTTATTGTCTGAAACCTCTAACCTTTCTTGATGTATGCTGCTGTTTCCCAAATCTTGTGTACTGCATATCTATAACTTTGTTTATAGGAATTAGGATAGAGACTTGCTTAGTGTGCCATGTATTGCCAATAATCAGGCAGTGCTTTTTATCACAGCATATACTTTTATTATTCTTTTCCCAGTGACAGCAAATGTAGATGAGGAAGGGCCTGGGACACAGAGGTTGGTGATCTATAGCATGTGAACAAAGGGCAGCTTAGAGATCAGGTGGTATGTGATGGCCCTGCACTCTTAGGAGCCTGGAGTGACTGCTGTCTGAGAGGGAAGATGTTTTGTCTGACTCATCTGTGGGTTCCATTGCACTTGGTGGGAGCTAGGACAACTTCTACTTCTCAACATTAGGTTTCATATTGTAGATTAAGGAAGTGGGGAACTCTAAGTCAAATCTTAGTAAATATCTTGTTTTAGTATCAGTCCAGGCTGTGGTTCCCATTTAGTGTTTCTTGCTTTAGAGCGGGAATTGTAAATATTTGGCTTGTTTCTATGACAATTATGAATTACGCTTCCACAGTAGAAGAAAAGATGAAAAAGTATAAAAATTAAGAACACATAAACTTTACACTCTGTGTAGTCTGGAACGTTTAGTTTGTCACTTTTCAATAATACACATGCTACACAATCTGATCATTAATGTAGAAAATTGTTAATGTCTTGTTCCCAAAAGCATTCAATGTCACTTCAAAAATTATTCTATTGAATCTCTTGACACTCACTGAAAATTTATGCTCGTCACTTAATGCTGAAATGTCAATGATGTCATCACGTTGCAATAAAAGTGCTTGGCTATAAAGTTTTATCTCTGTGTTTATCTCCTTTACTCAGCCTTGTTGCAGCTCTTTACCTTCTTGCAAACATGACAAGGGAGGCAGAACTGAAGGTACACAAAAGCACAAGCACATAAGTATGCGTGATGAAAAATCCTCAGGAACAAGAGGAGAAATAATCAAGAATAAGTAGTTATATGAAGAGTCTCAAAATACAAAGCTTGAGAAGCATTAGAGCACAAGTATTTGTTTAAAAAAAACCCAACCTAAGTTCATTGGCAGTTTGATGTTTTTGGTACTGGCTCCTGGTTAACACAAAACTGATTTCCTGCAAGCTCCCTTACTCCCCTAGTTTTATTCAAGTCAAGGACATGAGCTGTTGTGTATTCCATGACTTGTACACAAAAATAATTTCCTTCTAAAATGTTCATTGTTTGGATTGGAGAAATCAATAGGAAAGCATATTCAAAGAAAGCACCTTGCTGTAAAAAGCTTTGAAGTAAAATATTAAATAGAGCTCCTTTTCTGTCTGTCTCATGAAAAGCTGACTGACCGCTGTTTTGCAGAACACTAGTTTAAAGTTGAAAAGACAATAATAGGAAGGTTTGATTATAAAAGATTTTTGACAGAGGCAGTTGGACCTTTTGCTTATTTTCTTTGCTTGCTGTGGGCCTGATGAACAATCTCATTATGCTATCTTGACTCTTGGTCACTATCAACCTTTAAAAAGGCAGTTTAGTTACAGAGCAGGCTGGAATCGTTATTACTGAGCCATAGCCTTCATCAGCCCAGAGACAGTGTTAATTGCACTGTCCATTTCTTTGCTGATTAAAAGATACATAAATCCAGGGCTCGAATTAAAGCATTTTAACAATAGATGAAGGTTATTTATCTTCTGCTTTATTTTCCTTCACTAGCCACGTGGTGGTTGAACATCAGAGATGCTTTCTTGTAACTGTTGACTGTGTGCTAACAGGCTGTATTTCTCATTGGTATAACAGTTAGTAGTGAATGAACCTGCAGAGCTGGTTTTGAAGTGGCATTTCTCCTTCTGTCTTTGCAGTGGTTGGTATTGGAAAAGGAACAAAAATGCTGAGAACTATGTTGGCAGGTTCCAAGGTAAGGAATGCTAACTGACTTGTGTTAGTGGGGTTTTTTTGTTTGTTTGTTCTCTTTTTTCCTCCAATGAAGAGCTGCATCAACATACAAATACCCCAGCCATCCTGCTTATTTAGTCTAATTATGTACTTTCATTCCTTTTTGTATTTGGTCAGAAATTTGATATTAAAACTTCTACATCCAGAAGGGTTATTTTAAAAACTTTTGTCTTATTTTTTGTACAAAATGTTAATAAAGACCAAATTCCTCTTTTACAAAAAAAGTCTATACTATTTAGTGTTTTCAACCAAAAAAAAAAACCAAACACACACCCCCCCTCAAAACAAGCAAACAAAAACAAGGAGAAAAGCTGTAATTAAGCTGGCACTGTAAATGATGGTTTTGGAATGAAATTGTGTATCATGGTTCAGTTTTTGGACCTTTTACTTACATGTTAGCTTGCAATAACAGATGGTATTTATTTCTTTTCTGTCTTAAACACGGTGAGTCTTTAAGAGGCACCTTTTGGAGTTAAAAGTATTTTGTGTTTGTGATAGTAGCTATGGTTCCAGATTGCAGCTCCTGTAGATGAGTGCTCTATAAGTGCACAGACAGACATGTAAGAAGGCAAAGGTAAGAAAAGCCCTGTGGTTGCTTGAGATAGTCCAGACTGGAGCCCTGACAGAGAGCAGTCTTCTTCACTCCTGTTTTTGAGTAGTTGTACTGTGCCTTTGGTGAGTGAACTCCAGATTGTAGGTGTTACATACACAAACAAGTGCACGTACTCACAAGAATAATTTGACAGTGTTGATTCCTTCTTTGCAAGTGAAATCCTGTGGTTGTAGTCATTATTTTTAAATGAGAACTTTAGGTAAGAATGACAGATGCAGAAATCAATTAAGCTTTCCAAATTTCATCTCATGCCCGGAGAAAGTCAATAGTGGGCTCAGCAAATTGATAGCCTTTGTAATGCATTTTATTCTGCTATTTTTCCCATTCTCTTCAGGTCTGAATAGCTCTTTACAGGTGCTGATAGCTTGAGGTAGAGTTGGATTGACAATCTTCAGTTCAACTCAAAGGCAAATAATTTGACAGAAGGGAATACTACAAGGATAAAAGGACATGGCTGTAAATCTGATCCAAAACTTCCTGTAGTTAGTGTCAGTCTCTGCACTGACTGTGATGAGTTTGCATTTGGTTTATTAGGACCAGATTTCAGAGGCATCTGTCTTCTGAAACACGTAAGCAGCTGGAGCTGTGTTTACATTGGAGTGGGTTTACAGTGTAAGCAGTTACCACCTGACATCTTTCAGAGAACTTTTCAGTTAAAAAAAGACATTGAGATACTTCAGCTAAATTGTCATCATACCTGAATGTGTGAGAATAGTTGATTTAATTGAAGTATCTCTTAAGCTGATTTTCACAGTGGAAACAGCTGTGATGGATGAAGTAGTTTCAGCCTTTTTGGCAGAAAAGACTATCTGCAAATTCTTGGCAACCTTACTGTGAAGTCCTGTAGTCAGTAGAAGTGTTACCTAGCCAAATGTTGTCCCCAGGTAGCCCAAGAATGCTTATAAATGCTGCTGTGGGGCAAGGGAGAGGAACACAAAGGAGGAAGGGGAATGAGGGGGTGGTTTGGAGGCAAGCCCAGCTTAGATCCCATCATCTCTCATCTGGCCTTGGATTGGTGTGGCTTTTAGGCACTTGGTTCAGTGAGGCAGGCCAAGTGACATCCTTACAGTAGATCAGCTCTTCCACTGCAGCTGTTGGTGTGCTGTGAGGTAGCTCAGATCCATGCTGGGTGGCATGGCAGTCATGAGCCTTCATTTGCAATTTCTCTCGTCTCTTCTTTCATATTTCTTATTTCTACTTCAATAAGTTAGGCATGAAATAAAGTGAGAGGCTTGAGAAAGCTGAAGGATCTCTCACAGATATCTGCCTATATGTTTTTTTGACCACACTGACAACAATGGCTCATCATGTGGCAAGAGATCTGATGCATCTAAATCCATGACTAATTGGGTATGAGCATCTTTTTACATCCCATGCCACGTGCTAGGAGTTTATCCTCATTTCATCTTTGTGTCATTGTGGATGCAGAAGCATTTCTCGAAGTGTGATGGTTTTCTTTTGTTCCTTCTATTACTGTAAAGGTTCAGATGAACTGTCAGCCTCTCTGGTTAGGATTTACTGTTGGTTATGGGAATGTATCTCCTGAAGAAATAGTTCAGTCTATCATTGTTGGCAGCAGAGCCAGGCTGAGTGGCCAAAACGTATGTTACTGTGATAAACTCCATATGGCAGCTCTGCCAGAGCTTGGACTAGTTCTGATTTTTCCCAAACATTGTGTGAAACTTTCCTGACTCTGTGTGGCAGTTCCGAACATTATCACTTGATTTGCAACTACTACACATTGTACAAGGAGTGTTACTCTTTTGGTGTAAATGTAGCTCTATATTTGTTTGACCTCCTTATGAGTTAACTCAAAACAAATAGATCTGTGCAGCCAAGGGCAATTACCTACTTAGTGTTCCAGATTTCTTATTGAATTCTTAATATTTATCCAGAAATAAAAATATGTGCAGTCTGGCTTGGATTTTGTTTGCTTTATTTTGTTTCAAATACTCTGAGTGGGAGGGAAGCTGAATCCTCTTGGATCTGCACATTAAATACTGAGCATTTAATGTATGTTCCCTAGGAGAGCCACTTTTCCTTCTTGCATAGTGGGTCTTGGACTTGGTCTTGCTTGGATTTCTTGCACCACATTATTTTAAGAAATGCTTTTATTGTGTTTGCAAAATAAATAAGAAAATATTTCCTACTTCACTAGTAGAATGAATATGATGGGGGCAGACCAATTTTTATTATGGTAAATTGTTTCTGGACGACTCAGTCTTGTTTGACTAGTCTGTCTCAAACACAGTGTGGAAGTGATTTTTGTTTGGGGAGGAAATGGGTTAGAAAATGCTAGCTAGCAGCACAGTTTCCAAAACAGTAATCCTGTTTTAAAACCTCTAATCTACCAGAATGTGCTGTTCCATGGAAGCAGTGAGGGAAATGATCAGGGACTCATCAGTGAGGAAAAGTACAGAGAGCAATGAACAATTACATTCTTCATTATTCTAATACTTTCCATTGGGAGGAGATGTCTTCCAACACATACAGCCTTTATTTTTAGGTGGTATAAAATAGGACTTTACTTCTGTGCTTTATTTTCCTGTTTTTCAGTGAGGTAACATCTGGAACACCCTAAGAGAATTTAAGTCATACTAGTGTGAATGAAGCCAGAATTTGGCTATCCATCAAACCATGCTTGAAATGACTGCCTCTTGATGAGCAGAAAGCATGGGCATATTGGTTCTCTCTGAGGATGCAGCTTCTTGTCATGGTCCACATGCAATTTCAAATGCCAAGTGCTCAGTGATGTGAGGGGAATTGCCCAAGCAGTTTGTGCTGGTTGCACAAACTCTGGAAGGGATTAGTTAAAATAGAAAATTTAAGATCAGAAGTTGTGGTTTCTCCAGAATAAAACAATATCCAAAACAAATAATCACCAGATAGAGTAAAACCCAAACTATGAACGATCACAAGGACTAGTAGAAGAGGTTATGGGCAGAATGAAGATACTTCAGTGACCTGATATATGACAACTTTCATTTATTATATTTATTAAAATTTGAGTTCTTACAAGTCCTGGATGAAAAATGAGTGCTAGTTCAGTGATGAGCTCTCCAGACTTTTCAGTCATGCTTGTGTCCTGTGACAGAGAGACTGCCTGAGTACAAGTTGGTTCAAATCACATTAGAATGTTAGACAGACATGTTACTTCTTACAGTTTGATTCTGGGATTAGTTTGTATATTGCAAAAGTTGTTTCTGTAGGGGATTGGCACCAGATGATGTGGAACAAAGTATCCATGAAGAAGGTTGCTTCTTTACCTCCTGTGATTATCTTTCTGCCTTAAAAATTAGGCTTTAATTTCTATACCTTAACTTTTCAAAACTAAAGGTTACTAGCTATTTTAATGAATTCTCCTTTTTTAAGTCCTTAGCTTCCATATTTTACTACAAAATCAGTGTATTAATAATGTATTAAAGAGAACATCTAGCACTTCTATATGGAGCAGAGTTAATGAACTGTTTTCTTGTGACTTTATGTGTTTACAGCTCGTTAGCCACCAAAGTCCCATGTGGATATTACTTTCCCAGTAATACAGTGGGGTTCCCTTTGGAGTTTTTTCTTAGTGGAAGCTGCAATAGAGTTATTTCCTCTGTCTGTTTTCAAGAAGCTTATAAGAACTCAACATCTCCGAGACCTCTTCTGCCAGTGTTTGTATATTTGCACTTGAATGTGCACACCATGATGGTGTAAGCACTATTTTTATGGAAATCTCGATTTTCTTTTTAAGGAGCCTTGCTGTGGCTTTTGGTTCAGTTTCCTTTTTAAATGTATTTCAAAACCAGTTTGTGCTCCAGTTTGTGTATTTGAGTTATAAATGCTAGAAAAATGAGCTGACTTTCCTTTTGAAGGATCCTCTTGGTGGTGTGGGCTATTACTTTTAATCTTAAAAATTTCTCTGCAGTGTCACCAGCTGAGCTCTTCTCTTCATCTTGCTTTCTTTTGGAGCTGGTAAAATCAAAACTACTTATTCATACAGTGCATAGTGATGTGCTCTGTTTTCTTTTTCACATTCTGATGTTTTTCACATACTCTAGGAAAGGCAGATATTTGGATAGCAGCAGTACTTTTTGTTAGATTAATTGGTATAGTATAAAAAAACAAGCATTTGGGTATGCAAGGCCTTTCTCAGATCTAAAATAGAAACCATGGACTTTGAAGTGTAGTTCACAAAACTCTAAACAAATCTGAAGGAGACATCTTTAGACCATTTCTAAAAGAAAAAGATAATGCTTGTGAATGTAGTATACCAACAATTCTGTATGCCAAGCAGCTGTAGGTAAGACCCCAAGACTGTTCCACACAGATGGGCTGTATCTTATTACCTGCTTTAATAAAATAGAGGAAGAAAACAATTTATCTCCTGAGTGGGGTAACAAGGTTTTGTTCATAACCAATCAGCCAGTCTTGCAGTCACAAGACAAAGGGGGATTCTATTGCCTGCTTGATAATTCTTCAGAGCTCATCCTGCTTGTGTTCATCTGTGTTTTTAATTGAGCTTTTGCTTCCAAACTGCAGTATTATAATGTCTAGCTGTCTATATTTGTCTTGAAGAAATACAAGTAAAAGTGGCTTGTTTGCTCTTTAGCTCTTTCCCTAGGAAATTTTTCATCTGCAGCACCTTCTCATTTTTCACTCTGTGGTTCATGCCCTTTTACATTCTCACACCTCTTTGTTTATGGTATCCCATCCACAGTAACCAAGGGACTGACTGAGTTTCTATTTGTATTGAGATGGGAGAAGTAACAAAAAAGAGTTCAGTTTGTGACCTGCTCATTTAAGCAAAATGGATTGTAGCTACACAAAATGTCATTACTTTGCCTCTGTCCAAGCCCAAAGAAATTACTGTTTCCTGACAAGGGAGGTAGGAGAGGAAAGGAGGAGATGATAAGGTTATCTCCTAGGGGAAGAGAGCCTGGTAGATTATATGTTGTGGCATGTGAAGAGGTTAGTGTGAGGTAATGTTATAGAGTGCCATAAATCCAATATCTCTATTGAGCCTGTGTTGGATTTGGGGTTTTTTTTGTTGGTTTTTTTTTTTTTGGACCCAGTGGAGTTATGAATTTTAGTTCCCAGGCTTGTTTTGAAAAGTGTTTTATAGGTTTCCCTTGAGGAACAGGACTGGCAGATCAGAGATGGAATGATTGTTTTATGAGAGATGTTAACCCATGGGCAGATGGATGTGTTTCAGCCCTTCTAGACTGGATAAGTGAATTCTTCCTTACGTGTAATGGTTGCTTAATTTCACCCATTTAGTTACTATTTGTACATTAGATGACTTATATTCCTGAAATACAGGTGTAGGGCAGAGAAGTCTTGACATTTCTGTTACATGATATTTATAAAGTTACTGTGCAAACATTGAAGGAATACTTTCTTGTATGTTTGCACAATACAGTGAAAAGATGTCATGTCTATTAATAAATCTTGTCCTACTTACATCTCTAGTCTGTAACAGCAATATCCAAGCCCCACTATAGTAGTTGCTTTTTCTTTTACCTACTACTGACACCTGAGAAGATTTTTGTAGAACAACAACTTTCTATTGTAATTACACAACCTCTTTGCAGAGCAGGGGAGGTTGGTTGAGGGACCCATTGTTGTTTATGCAAACTTATCATTGGGCTTTGTGCTGTGTGTGTTGTTTTACCTTACTGGCATGTAATTTCTTGTTCCTGGAATGCTTCAAGGTATGGAATAGAGATCAATGTTAGTTTATGAAAGGATGGTTGACTTCCTTATTTTGTCAGAAGGAAAATGCTTATATAAAAGGAAGGCTGGGAAAATGCATGAATAGTGTTATTTTTTATATGTTTTGAGAATTTGTAGAAGGTGTTACACAAACTTGAAGTGGTGTCTGTACCAAACAAGAGGCACTGAGTGTTAGGCCTGCACAATGGAGGATGCAGGAATCAGGAAGGTCTAAAGTATTAGCTGGATAAAATGCTCTTAAACACATGCCTAACATGTTACACACTGTTGACATCTTTCATTACCTCTTACTGCAAAACACGTATTTTTTTTAACTTGCTTTTTTGGTAAGGAATCATATAAAGAGAAGAGGCTGATTTGATTATCTGCTCTTTCCTGCCCTGCTGAGTATCCCCAAAACAAAGTTGTAGAAGCAGCAGCTGTGAATAGTCCAGATAGACACTTTGCTGCAGTGGTGCCATGAGTAAGTTGGCTTAAGACGCTGTGTATTGCTTCCAGTCTCTTTTATGCTCACCCTAGAGGCCTAATCTATTAATAGCTGAGCTTCATGCTCTATTAATATTCACACTTCTAAAAAACTGGTGAAAATCTTGAGGAGGCTGCACCTATTGTGCTGCAGAAGTTTTCCTCCAAAAATGCAGAATATTTCAAGAGCATGCTTTAATGGTTTTTCTGCTCTTGCATTCATGAGGTCAGTGTTGCCTTCTTTCCTCTTGACCTTTCTATAACTGTGTATGAGTCTGTGCTGCATGTACAGTTCTTGCTTGCATTCATTTAAAAAAAAAAATCAAGACTGCCACATGGCTTTTTTCTTAATAAAAATCACAAGAAAAAGAAAAGATGCTGAGAGATTTAAACTAGTCATTCTCCATTGCTTTATTTTATGTTCCTTTCTAGTAATTTGGAGATGCTCTTATCACTGCCTTATAGAATTTACTGCATCTAGGCCTTAACATTGTATTTGAATTCACCTAAAGGCTTTCATGCATTCAGTTTTATCTGTGAATTTGTATGTACCTATAAACTCATACCCCTCTGGAAGGACTGGCTTTTATCTCTGGGCAGAGAATTATGTATTTCCTTAGAATTCTCTCAGATAGAAGCTGAAGGTAATCTTTGTTTCTTTTGTGTAACCTTTGGTGTAGGTGCTTTTAGACAGAATGGGGAAACAGGTAAAGAACAGGTATTAAAGCTGAAGACAAAAGTTAAGAGCCGACCTGAGATATTTTGGTGAGTGGAATGGGTTTCGACAAGAGCAAGTGTCAGAAAGGTTAGCTTAAAGAGGTTGTGAGTTACAAACAGCCACCTTTGCACATTAACCTGTATCCCCTCTTGGATATTGTGAGCCTGTATTGTATTTTGTAAGTGATGTGTGGACACGGTGCTGATTTCTGCTGGCCAAGTGTTCCTGTTGCTGTTGGGATTGTTCCCTTGCCAGACCCCTTTCCTGCCCTCCCTCTAACACCAAAATTTAAGCTTCCTGCAGTTTTTAGCTACCACCTGAAAGATTCCTGAACTCCAGGTAAAAAAAAAGTCTTCTGTGGGTTCCCCTATTACAGGTGGTTCTAGTCCTTCCCATGGAAAATCTAGTCACCCCATGTGTTTGAACTTTTAAAATAAGCTGACAGAAGAGGTCAGAAAATCCTGTTAATCCAAGAGTAAAGATCAGATAGTTCTTCAGCAGTGACAGTACAATTACTGCATCTAGCAGTAAATAAATTTTAGTGCAGGCTTAGCACAAAGTCAGCTTTTTCTTTTAGGAGAAAAAAAAAGAATGGTAGAGAAGTTGTAATGTTTGTGTATACTAAGAGGACATGTTTGGCTTTTGATAATTTTGGATTTGCTCTATCGTAAAATATGGAAGTCTCCCCTCATCCTGCAGCCTTTATTTTCCCTCTGCGCAACCTGCTTTTAAGAGATTAGGGCTCTGTGCTTTTAATATATTGGAATCTGCTTAGTGAGAGTGCTTTGTTTTGGAAAATAATTGAAACTATGGCAACCCTTGGGTTTTTTCCAGCTTATTTGTCTACCTCATGTACTCTTCTGGTTTGGTGGATGATTAGCATACTGGAAACCACTGGTAGCTACTAATGTTATACAAACAGCAAATGCAAGTTATGTAAATATCAAATCCAGAGCCCCTTGGTTGTGCTTTAGAAATCATTGCACATAAACTGAATGTTGCTGCCCAAGTGAGAGTGTAAGGCCTCAGTCCACAAAACTGTGATTGCACCAAGCCAATAGGTTTGGCTCAGAAGCACTAATTCTGATCACTGCTTGTCTGCTGTTTGCTTACTCTGATTTCCTTCAGGTTCTCTACACCACTTGTTTGTGTTGGTTGGTTTGTTTTGTGTTCCCTCAAATTTTCCAGCCACACACAGACATCAGTTTACATAAATTGACTTTCTGTTTCTATCACATATGGTTTCTCTTTCCCAGCTTCCAGTCTTTTGCACAAGGGGGACTGTAGCCTTTATTTATTTATTTTCCTTTTACACTTCTGTGTTCAGTTGCTACTGTGATTAGAAACTGGGTCATCCTTGGATGAACTCTTGTGAACTACCTCTTCCAGAGAGCTTGCTTGCCTGGGAAATTCTTGAAGTGGGAGCCATCTTCAAATCTTCCTGACAGCTACTAGTGACCTTCTCTCATAATTAGTTGTGTTTCTGTCTAGCTCTTCCAAAGTGTTGCTTCTCTATGTTGGAAAAGCCTTTTAAAACATGTTATAATTTGTGATTTCAGGTCTGGCTTCTTTCCAACTAAAACGTTGATATATTAACAGTTAAAACTGAGAAGCTCTATTCCGTGGTCTGTCTGGCATTTGCACTGATAAGTGGGGCAGACATGCCTGGCAGTAGCCCAAGGGCTTCAGCCTCCAGGAGCCCCCCTGAGTGGGTTGTGTAGCCTCTCTAATGGAAGGGGATTCTTATTCTTTCTCCTCCTCTTCCTCCTTTTACAGTTAAATTGGTATAAAGTCTTGCCTTTTCTTTTCCTCGTGGATATGCTTCCCATTTCTGTTAGTATAAGGTTTTCTCTGAAACTGGATATGAAATAAACAACAAACAAATGATAGCTATTCTTTTCCTAAAACATTGTTATAAACATCATATGGTTTATTATTTGTGAGAATTTTGACTGTGCCCTGTGGTTGTCACTCTAAAACTAAATTCCTCTTCCCAAGGTCTGTCAGATTTATTAGAGGCATTTGTGATTTGTTTCTTACAGGTTCCTGTAATCTGTTCTGTCTCCAGTCCTGGCTTCTATGGTCTGTTTCTTTCTAGTCACAAGTGTGGTACCAAATATATTGGTGACAAAGCACTTGACTTTTTCTGGTCTTGAGGTTGCATCCCCATCCCCCAGCCTATGTGGCAGAGATTCCATGTTATCCCTGACAGTGCAATGGTTTGTCACTGCAGAGTGTCTTCCTGAGGCTGTCTCCACACTCGAGTGAATGGAAGAACTGTTTATAGAGGGCTCCTGATCACTTTGCTGCCTTTTGTTTCAGTTGCTGTAACATCAAGTAAATAGGCTTCTCTATAGATGGCTAAGAGAAGCAGCCTTTCTCTACTGCAGGATGGTTTTGGGAAGATCTCTGTGCCCTCGGGGTTGTTGTACAGATGCTCTGCTCTGGGACCATGCAGGCCACCATTAGAAGCTGGGATTAAGGTGTGATACTGCAGTGCTTGCCAGTCGTGACTGGGAGTGTTTGATCTTAGCTTTTAATGCTCTACACCTGCATGTTGGAAGTCCCATAGGGAGGCTGAGGTGTGGCTTGTAATCTTTAAATAGTTTGTGTCATTGTCTCTTGAGGTGAGTAGGGGGCAGGGACATAGGGGCTATAGATTGGCAGGGTGTTCTTGACTAGCTGCAGATCTGGGAACGTTTCCTGTCACAGCCTGCACTTGCCAGGCTTTTCCACTCCTGCAACACCTACCACCTTGCTTTTTCTGTGTCAGGTTGAGTGGGTAGAAGGCAGCGTGGTTGGGAGTAGTTGCTGTCTGTGTTCCTGCAGTGATTTGTAATATAAGAGTACAGGAAGAATGCCCCTAGATGTATTTTATAAAATTGGAAGAAATAAATGGTTGCCCACACAGGTGAGAAAAGGTCACCAAAGACTTATTAAATGACTCAGAATCCATTGGGTTCTTCTGAGGGCAGTGTGAGTTAAAGAGAGTTGATGCTGAGTTTTGACACAGAGTAACAGGAGCAATAGATTAAGTCTGGACTCTCATGTTATGTTCTACAAGCTCCAGGTCTTGCACACCTACAAAGGGAAAGTAAACCCTATTAAGTGGATAGCAAGAAATACAATAATTGTATAATTGTAGATAATTGTAGATACTCTAGAGATTGATCATAAGCCAACTATAATTTTTAATTTCCTGACCTTTTATAGCCCTTTTTGTGGATTACTACTTTGCTATCTTGAGTTTTTTGTGACTCTTTAGAGGCTTCTATAAGGAGTGGGGACATGTGACTAATTTTTAAGAATGCTTTTGTTGCACGAATTGAATGGATTTCTGCCCTTTTTGCAGAAAGGGAAAGTTGAGATTTGAATTGTATTGTTCATACAGTTTGGGTCTAAATGTAAGCAGATGATACTATCTCTCTGTTGCTGGTAGGTCAACTATAACACGTATAGTAACACAGCCTGAAGCAAGGTAGCCAAAACCAGAATTAACAGGAAGAAAATAATTCAAACTGAAGAAGTATCAGTACTTGGATTTGGAAACATCTGAAGATGATGTGTGAGGCTTTATACTTTCAGATTTAGATTTTTACTGAGCTACTGAGATAATTCATCATACTAGAATTATGAAGATCTACTCATATTTTTTTATTAACCTCTGGAATAGTTGCTGAATAGTGACTCTTTTCAGCTATGCTATTAAATGTTAAGAACTAGATCATTAAATATCTCAGAGAGCAGGCAATTTTATGGTCCTAAAAGCAGATAATATACTTTAAATTTTATTTAAATATTTGTTGTGGATCAGCTTTCATTCTTCTTTTCACTGCGTTTCCATGCATTCAAAAAATATTAAATCTTAGAAAATTTTATATATTAAAAGGCCTAATTGTATGCAGTTATCAAGGGATACAGACATTACAATATTTCAGGGGAAAAAAAATAGTTGCTTTATTGTGGTAAACAAAGAATACAGTTATTTTTATATTGAAGTCTGCACTCTGCTGCCTTTTGTCTGACTATTCCTGCTGCTTCCATTTCATGAGTTGCTTGAAGAAATACATTGGAGTGATAAGTTGTCACATGGAACAAAACCAAGGCATGGCTTAGTCCTGTTTTGTAGGTGTGATTTATGTGCCTACACTATTGTTACTTGAGCTTGTTTGTACTTTGCAAGTACATGAAAAAGGATGCATTGCTTCAAAGAGTAAAATGTGAGTGCTTAAGCCAGTTTGGATGTGTTCCAGCAGAATTTGGTCAACCATCATCTAGAAGACACATCTTACTACTTGGTTTAAATTTGTGTAAGCTCAGCAGGGAATAAGTTCATAGAATCCTTAGTAGAAGTGAGGCATGTGGAACACTGATTTTTCTCTCCCAGGCTAAGTGCTTTACTTTGAAGGCCCCTGGACTTAATATAGGGAAATGGAATGGGAAAGACAGTGGGTCAACCCACAGATTTTAATACCTGAAGGTATCTCCAAACTTGACCCCACCTCACATTACAGAGTGAGGGGTCACACGTTGGCAGGCATGTGGAAAGGCATGGGCAGCTGGTTCATGCTTCAGCAGATTCTGCCTTATGCCCCCAGCCTGGCTGTTCTTGGGGTGAAATCATGGACAAGGAGGATGTCAGGTGAAATGCAATAAGGACACAAACCACCGCCCTGAGAACCAGTTAATTCCTCCTTGCAAGCCACAAACACATACACTGAAGAATTCTTTAGAGAAGAACCCTGATAAACCCTGAGACAGAAATACTCGGACAACCCATGATGAGTAGATACCATTCAGTAGCCTTGCACTCCTTGTGCTGGCCACAAGGTCCTTATCAGAGTCCAGATGTTCAAAAACTCCAGCTGTAGGCTATTGTATTTTCCTTCCATTTCATGGCAGAACTGTTGTAGTGCTTTGCCTTGGAAGTGGTGTTTGTCTTTGTGCCTTTCCTTGTTGTTGTTAAATTGTGAAGGAACAGAAAATACTGTGAAAGGTGCTCTGTGTGCCGTGTCTCAACAGTGATGTAGAACACCCCACAGAGACTTTTATTTTACCACCCTATTATTTTCTTTATGGTATTGATGTATTTATAGGAAAAATTTGATTCCATGTCACTTCTTCCTGGAGTTTCTGAAGCTGCAATCGTAGGCACATGGAAGGGAGGATTTAATTTTTTTTTTAGTTCCATGTCTTGTCATGTTTATTTTTGCTTACCCAGAGATGCTGGATTGACTGTTCAGATAATATTCTTCCTGTCATAATGTGAAGTATTTGATAGTTGCAGTCAAAGAAACAACCTTGAAGACGTGACTCACTAGTATCTCCCTTTTTCCTTCCTAGAAGTACACAGCCATTGGACTACTGGGCAAAGCTACTGATACATTAGATGCTACAGGAAAAGTAACTGAAGAAAAACCTTATGGTGAGCATAAATATACTTGATGTTGTTTGAAGGCATAAATGATCCATAGAAAAGTGAAGGGGGGGTTTCAGACTCTGAGAATTAAATTTAAATGTGAAATCAAACTAAGTTTATTTCATCTTCAACTTCAGTGCTCATATAATTGAGCTTCATGCTGTTATGTGCAGGGCAGATGTTCCTTTCTGTTGGAAAAAAACCCTGGGCATTAGATTAGGAGGGAGGAAATAGGACTGGGCAGGGCTGTGTCATTTTAAATCTTTGACAGGCTGACAAATGATGTGCTGCATCCAGTAAAATTGTCCTCTTTCAGCATATATTCCCATGAGAGCTCTTGTAGTAATGACTTTCAAGGCCAGTGGAGGAATAAAGTGCTTAGATCTTCCTTCTTGGACACCCCTTTAACTACAGACTGCTCAGCATAAAATGAGGGTGGTGTAAATTACTTTATACGTATGTTCACCTACCAAGTTTTGCTCTTGCTTGTAGTCTGTATTGTAGCAACTTCAGTAGCTGAACTTGTCTGACCCACAAAGCACAGTGCAAGAGTTTAAGACTTCAGAACTAATCATGGCTGTGGCTCTGTTGTAGTGGGCATTCCACAATACCCAGGGCATCTTAGAAAGCATGTACAGCTAATCAGGGATACAACAAATCTATCTGTCATTAGTTCTTTCACAATCTGGAGAAGTAAAAAGACAGAAGAAAACAAACAAACAAAACCAACAAGCAACAATAGGTACCCGGTTGCTTAGCAACTCTACAGATCCCACACTGTGGTACCTGGTAATAGGTACATGAAATAAATTATCTTTGTTTAAGTAGCACGATGAAAAAGCATCCTGGATTCCATCTCTCACCCCAAGTCTCCTTTCTTCTGCAGATTTTCATTTTTCACAAGGCAGGCAAGAGTGAGTTTCTTGTCCACATTAACCTTATGGATAATTAAATAGTAGATAAATTAAATTAAATAAATAATTTAAATTAAATAAAAAAAATAGTATTATTTACTAGGTAATGTTATTCAGAAGTGTTGGAACATTTGTTTCTGCTTCAGGATCAAGTTCTAAGTCTCTCTAAGTTTCTGAAGAACTGAGCATCCACCTGGTGTTATGAGTTGCTGACCCTTCATGATGGTTGGAGAAAAGGCTTCTTGGTTTAATGTATACCTCTCAGAAAATAGAATGTTGTGTTTTGGTGGTGAGCAGTATTCACTGTAAATGTTTGTTCGTATAAAAATGGTGAAGTGCCATTTTAAGTAGATTAAATTCCTGTGGTCAGTTAATTTAAAAAGTTCCACCTCTTTCTTGAACACTAGTGATGATTTTTTGTGCTGTTGCCTGCAGATAGAATTTAGAGTGGTGTTTTCAAGTGGGTTTCTTGCACTGGCAGCTCTTGTTATAGCAGTTCCCACCTCTGCACTACCTCCTCTGTTATGATGGTTTATCTTTCTGTTAGGCTCTGTGCTTTGGAAACTGAATTGGGTTAAAATAGCCCCTTTTTTGAGTTGCTTGTCTTCTTAAGCTTAGATCAGTCACATGATCCAGTTCATCATGAGCTCTCATGTAGAGCTGCATTGATTTGCTGGGGCAGTGCCACTTTGGGTGCTGAACGAACTTGCCTCTTGCTGAAGCTGTTGGCTGAAAGAAACTCTCACTGAATTGGTCTCAATTGTTTTCCATGTTGGTGCAAATCATTCAGAGCAGAATTCTTCAGAAAGAACATGAATATTCCTTTTTCTCCATGCTATCTCTGTATTTTATATTGCTTTCCTTCCTTCCTCCTTTTCTGTTAAAGGAGATATTTATTATCTGTTCCAGTGTCTTCTCCAAATCAACTTGTTTTTCTGCAGGATTCTCTAGGTGGCCCCCCGTCCCTAATCCCTAACTCTAATTGGTACTCCAAGAAGAGACAAAACAGGTATTTGAGCTGAATTTCAGCTATCCTTTGACATCTACAAGGATCCTGGGAAAAGCAGAGCATTTGCTTGGGATTATAAATCCTATGGTGCCAACAGCATCTAGGATGGGGCCTTAGTGCAGGGAAAGGGCTACAAATCAACTTGGAAGATACATAAAACTCTTCTTGAATGACTTTACTGGACCACAAGAGGAAAGTGCCTGCAGAAAGTTGCCTGCTCTATTAACTATAAGAAAGTGTGACATTTCAGTCCTCAAAGTGTCCCAAGACAGCAGTTTAGAAAGCAAACTGTTGTGTATCACAGCTAGTTGCAGTGAAAGGATGTACTGGAGGGAGATCCTTGACTTAAGGTCCTTAAACCTGTTGTAGTTTTTTTGTTTGTTTCTTACCAGACAAGTTTGCAATTCCATGTGAAATTAGGTTATGGTTTCATGCTGCTCCCACACTGTCAGATGCAGCACCCAACATTCCTCTGAGGCTTTCTTGAGCACCTTGATGTTTGTAGTACTTATTTTAAAATGCTTGTAACTATGCACATGAATGTGCATTCTGAAACCTACTTTATCCCATCTCCCTAAAGACTATATCCACACGTGGAGAGCAAAACTCATGAAGATTTTCTGCAGCTCTCTGCTTATTATGCTGAAATACATGTTTAATAGGGCTATGTGAATAATATGAAAAAAGTAGTTATTTCGGGATTTAGATTCTTCTGTTCACAAATACTTTGTGCTGGGCCAGACCGAGTCAAGGTCATCTGCTATAGTTCTGTTGGACTGTCATGAATAATTCTTGTGTTCTGTTTTGGTGTTGTTTGTTAACAACCACATAGCAGTGTTACCCTTCACTGGGTGTGTCTTGAGGTTGTGGCACAATTGGCACCTTTTGATTTGGTGCCTTCAACTTCCTTCATGATTACAGCAGGAAAATCAGTCAACAGTCACCAATGTTTTTAGAAGCATTGGCAGAATAAATTTTGGTTGCTTTGGGATATGTGTAGAATTGTAAGGAATAGTCCACTGGAAGACACATGGCCTGTGCAGAGATCACCTAACACCACGGGCAGCTTAAGAGCTTAGGAAGAAATTGAAAAAACAGTAGTGCTGAATTGAATGTATTGTAAGTAGTGCACTCACAGAGGAGGTATCATCCTTTTGTTCCAAACCAAGGCTGTTACCCCTGGGAGCTGGATGCAATTATCCCATGGGCCAAGCCTCAACAGTCCTCACTGAAATCAGTATGAAACAGGGTGGCAGGTGCCACACCCCTTCCTAAAAGGGCAAAGAGATGCAGTTTATGTCCAGCTTCTAGGAGAAACTCATGTTCTGTGAATTAACAGATGAGGCTATTTGGTATTTGCAATGAGGATACTTCTGGGAGTAGGTTAACTCTGGGATCTGTGGCAGATGTGTACCACAGAAACATCTCTCAACTCTTTAAAGGAGTGGAGAAGGGAAGTCAAATGGGGAGAAAGTTTTGGGACTGATGTGCTAATTAGCCTTTAAGTGTGTATTCATATTTCATGCTTGATGGAGAGTTGAGTCCAAATGCTTCCCTAAACTCACTGACCACGCAAGCTGTTAACCTACTAAACAGAGGCTCATGGTCAAGTGAGGGAGACCTGTGGGCCTGAAGCCTAAAAGATGTTTCTCCTGGGCAGCAGGCTACATTCCCCCTACCTGTACTGTGGTTGTAATGACTGTGGGAGCTGTGAAGGAGCTGGTTCCCAATGTGCCCTGCAGAGCCATGAGTCCAGTCTGATGCCTTGGACAAATGCTCAGTTTATACATAGTGAAACTTGTTTGTTTGGGACCAGATGAGTAGGGCATTCCTTTGTGTGAAAGCTCCACCAGCTTGCATGTTGGTCTAGGAAGAGGCAAGAATCCAGTATAGTCCATGAACACAAAGACAGTGTATGCTGAAAAGAAAAACCCCATGTGCTTTTAGCTTCTCAGAATCTAATACTAACCAGCTTGTGCTCTGATGTATTGAGGAAGACAAATGTGTTTTATTCTAGATCTTAGCAAATTCATGTGTAAATATTTACTTTGATAACACACTGCACAACTTTGTTATTGACTTATACATAATTCCTCACGTGGGGAGCTGCTTTTTTTTTCTGGAGATAGGGATTACCTATAGCATGAGCCTCAGAGGCTAGATGCACCCTCGCAGTCAGGGGACTAAGATGAGAGCAGGAACTGAACCCAGGTGTCTCATTAAATGCCCTAGCTACAAATTCAGTTCGTGGGCTTAACACTGAAAGAGAACAGGCTGACTTTCTGCCATGTAGTTTTGCTGTGATGTGTTAAGGTACAGTAATACAATCAAAAATAAAAAGATTGAAATAACAGTGTAAAAAGCTCTTAGAAGAGCAGGACTTATTTTACAATTTAATTGTTCCTATCCTGTACTCTGAAGTACATTGGTCTCTCCATGAGTTACTTTTATGCCTTTCAACCTTGATGTTAATCACACTTCCTGAAACAGCTGCTGGGACCTAGGAACAGCATCTTCTTTTTGGCTGTGCTTTGCAGAAGTGAGGTACCAAATTGCCACCTTCTAAAGCTTCTGTGAAAAGAAACTTCTCCTTTTTTCCTTACATCCTGAAGCACATTGGTTTTGCAAGGTTTTCAAGTAAAAGTCTGTTCCAAAACATAGCAAAGGCTCAGTAAATAAATTTGGTTGCTTTGCGTTCAGGGTGCTGTTGACTTAGAAGGGTGACAGTAATTGAGCATAACATATGAGAAGCAAAATTAGTCAAGTCCTAGACAGTAGAAAAGCATTAAAGTGCCATGTGATTACAGATCTTATGTTTGTACTCTCCAAATAAATTGGGGATGAATATCATATCTATCAAATAGTATTTCAAAGGACCAATGCAATCAGCTACTTAGGTTATAGCCTTCTAATAAAAGTGGGACAGATCTGTATGCACACTTCTAAAAGAGAATAGATTGCCTAAAGCAGCTATCTTTCTTTTACAGGATTTCTTCAGTAAAATTACCTTGCTTAATATATATCACTACCCTGGTGTGCATTTTCAGGTTATTTGTTTGATGTGTTGTTCCAAATGCAGCATTTTTCTTCACTAGAAAAAAAACCCACGGTGCTTTTATTGTCTAATAATCTGTTCCAATTTTTCTCCACAGTCAGGTACTCTTAAACAGAAGTTGCCAAGGTTAGATGATAATTTTATTCTTTTTGGTCCTTCAACAAAAATTAGAATAGGACAAATTTTGTAGTTTTTCCATAGTTCCCAATAATTCACAATCCTGAGAGAAACTGTAAAAGAATACTGTGTATATTGGGATTTCTGCCCTTCTGAGAACAACAGACTCTCTTAATCACCTTGGACAGTCATTCCACTCTTTTTGAGATAATTCACACTTCTGCCTACAACATGCTTTTTTTTATCTCTCTTCTTTGGTGTTTTTCACCCAATCTAAACTCAGACGAGAGGGAATTCTTCTTTGTGTCGGTTTGCAGAAGGTGATTGATGCCATTAGTGCCACGGGAATAATCAATGCTAACATACTTGTGTTCTTTATTTTGTTTTGTTTTGTTTTTTTTTCTAAAGACCAGGTAACAAAAGGAGATCTTGAAAATGTGCTGCAGAAGTTCACAGGGGACATAATGCAGGTTCCTCCACTGTAAGTTCCATGATATTCAGACACTCTTTGCAGTTGTGTTCCGCTGTCTGGACTTGCCAACAGGAGTCATTTCTCTCAGAAATAGAGATATGTTTTGGCAAGAGGGCAGAGGCAAAGCAGATTTAGGAGCTTAACCTTTACAAGTGCAGGTCATGCCCGTTTGAACATCAAGCACAAATGCTAACCTGGGGTCTGTTGGGGGTTTTTTAAATGCTAAATGTAAAGTAGCAAAACAATCTTAAACAGCTTTGCAGGGCTTGGTGGTTCCTATCCTGTCTTCCAATTAAAAAGCAAAGCTCTGAGTCTTTAATTTTAGTTGTGGGATAAGAGGAGGCTTTACAGACACCTGCAAAGAGGTGCCTTAAATAGCTTCAAATTAGTTTTCTGAAATCTAAAGAGCATGAATGAGTTGTAAGTGACTGAGCTTCCATAGGTGAACAATTTTCTTCTAGTCAGGTGAGCCCTAGTAGCTGGCAGTGTGTGAGCACTTAGCTTGTGACAGATGGCTTTTATGGTGATTTAATCTAACATGCTTTCCTTTGCATTTGCAATGGGTCAGTTCCTGTGGTTCCACTGTGAGCACTGTAAGGTCACTGACTCAGTAGGTGTTCTACTTCCTGTGACCCATTTCAAATTGACCTCTGCTAATTTGAGCAGGATCTTTTTTGATTATTTTTTTAAATGGTCATGTTTCTGTCAAGACCAAAGTTAAAGCTTTGGGTAAAGTTTCATGTAATCAGTGAAATGAATTAGTTATTGTTCTATAGTGGTCCCCCCAAACACCCTAGAAGTATAACTTGGCTCAGTAACTTGGCAGCTGATGTTTAGGGAAGACCCTGGTGCTAGACAAATAAAAGTGCAAGGCAGAATTACAGGAGTTGCCTGAGCAGCTTCCAGTACTCAGGCAACATAACACTGAAGCTGAATATACCCTGCAGACTTCAGAAAAACAGTATGTTAGAGGCAGCTGCAAGTATTGTGCCCTTATAGAAACCCTTTGTTTTGATTAACTACAAATTGAATGATTAAACACTTAAATCTGTGCAGCAAGAGATAAATATAGGACCATCTCTTGATTTCCAGTTTATATAGCTATGGGAGAATGAGATGATTCTGTGTCCTAAGATATTTCAGTAGCACTTGCTAGCTCTTGTTTGTATAGTTTGTTGGGTTTTTCTGTTGGTTTTTGGTTGTTTGGTTGGGGTTTTTTTTGAGCACTTGGAGAGGATTAGAAGCATAAAATGTGTCCTACTGTAGTACAATATTAACAGGATCTAGAGGATGGGAAGCTTTTTCTATTACAACCATATGACACACATTTTCATGCTCTATCTGATCAGCTATTCTGCTTTGAAGAAGGATGGAGAAAGGCTATCAACTCTGATGAAGAGAGGAGAAGCAGTTGAAGCCAAACCTGCTCGGCCAGTAAGAGTGTACAGCCTGTCTCTCCAACACTTCCAGCCACCACTATTCACACTGGGTAAAGGCCAGAGTTCATTACATAGGATGATGCTCCCAGCTTGTTAGTGCTTATTTACACATAGAATGGGAATAAGATCGTGAAATGAGTTTCATTTCCCTCAGCTACTTGTTTTGGTGTGAGCCCTTGTGCAGAGACTTTCACTTTGCAGTAAACCCACTGTATTTTGGTTTTAAGTTAAGCTGATTATGTATAATCTTTCTGTGAGGGAAAATTCTGAGAGGCTGGTCAGAGGATTATTTGCATCTGTCCATGATTTTGCAGCCTCCAGCTCACTCCCTCTTTCTCAGGCCTGCTTGCTTTGCTTTGCCCATTCCTTTGCCCAGTTATGCTATATCTCTCCAGTGGTGCAACAAGGACCAGTATCAGCTACTGTCAGGCCTCTTTTCAGCTGAGTAGCCAGGTTCTTATTCTTCTTTCTGTCATACATGAAGAAACTGGTGTTGTAGATTAAGAAGCACATTAATAAATAAACCAGGCAGTGTTTTGACAATGTTTAATGCTACTGTGAGGTCAAGGTAATGGCTTGCATTGATGAGCTACCTAGTTGACTCCATAGTCCTCTGATGTACCAGTTGTTATATGATGAGCAGGTATGAGTGACAGAACTTAGTGCTGGGTCACTTCAGTCCTTACTTTATGGTTGGGTGACTAGCAGCTGATCACTGGCAGAGGGGGAAGAGAAGGGCTGAGAGAGCAGGGAAAGTTAAAGGTGAATTTTTAAATTTTATTGGAGCTGCCTGTGTGTAGTATCTTAAAAGCACTGATAGTCAGTTCAGACTGTACTTGAAATAACTTGTTTTAATAATTAGAAATAGGACACAGCATTCTGAAACCTTTAAAATAAACAGGACTGAATGATTTGTTAACATACCACAGCAAGTACTTAATTTCTAGTGAGTTACTTCAGTTGTCATTGTATTTACTTTCTCTCCTGTCTAGCTTAGCAATCTCACCCACACATATGTTACAGAATGAATAATTGATGTTGCATCCTATAAATATTTTATCACTGGATTGTTTGCTTAGTGCATTTTTACATTTATGTGGGGGCATGGTGTCTATGTAGAGTAGATTTCACATTGCACTGGCAGTTTACCATGTCATTGTTAACATTCCAGATGTTGAATGTGGTGGTGGCTTTTATGTCAGGAGCCTGGTCAGTGACATTGGCAAAGGTAGGCACAAAAAAAAAAAAGCCTGACAGTTTAAAGAATGAATGTTTCTGTTTGTGGAAAAAAAGATGTCATTTTGTGTATCTCCAGTAACTAGACCTATGTGTTATTTAGCAGAGTTGTGGTACTGTCACTTGGTTTTTGTATACTAAGTATACTAAGGTATTTTCCTTGGGAGCATGGGGAAATGAAGGCTAAATAATTGCCAGAGCTCCTTGGGGGCTGGGGGATAAAAGATGGAACAAGTAATAGCACTGAGCAAGACAATACAAGGCAAGAAGGGGAATTTTTTTTTTTCCTCCTCCATATGTTAAAGCTAACTCAGTTTAAGAAGAAGACAGATACTGTCTTTATAAACATTATTCATCAAATTTTTAAAACAGACTGTTCAGAACATTACCATTCATGTAATAAACCCTATTTGCTGGTAAGACCTCTACATTTTCTAGTGTTTTGTTTCTCCTTTACCTGAACTGTGAATGGTTTTGCTTTCTCACAGGTTTGTCTTGTGCTCTGTATCTATCAAACTGAATGATGGAAAACAGATTAGCCATTTCAATTTTTTTTTTATGATACATTTGCATATCAAGAATGCAAGTGCTGTGGGATAACCCCATGAATTTCAATGTTGTTATTTAATAGTTCAGTCCTTTAAGAACAAACCAAGATAAATCTGTCCTCAGCTGGTACCTTAAAAAAAAAAAAAAGCAGTAAAAATCTTCCTGAATAAGAAAGGATAAGAGAGAGGATTTCAGTATACTTGTAAGCTTACAAGTCACCTCTGTTGGCTGCTATGTTTTGTAGACTCTCATTATGTCTTTCTGTCCTACTGGTATTTTATTTACTTAACATAGCAAAGCATTTGGTTATATTTTTAATTTTTCCTTAAGTTTATATTATCCTGACAGGTGACACTGGATAAAAATGTCAAAAGTACTAAAGCCTCCAAGTCTGTGGAAAAATAGTACATGGTCTTCAAAGTCACATGTGAAAACAGAATATTCTGCTTATGTCTTTTGTTATTATTTCCTCTCTTTTTTTTTTTTTAACTCCTTACTATGCTGGACATGTATTCAAAATCAAAGGAATTCCTTGCCTCAAATGTATAAAGCTATAAATGACTGATAAAATTTCAGGAGCTTCTTTCCAAAGCAAAGCAGAATAATGTAGAAGGCGACGCGTATGAACACCTTTGAAGTGAGTTGCAAATGGTTAAACTGGACCATGCATTTTCTCTAACTCCTCTTTCTCCTCTGCTGTAGAGCTCTCTACCTGTGCCATGATGCAGGAGCTGACACGCACACAACAGGGGCCGTTTACGCTCAAGGAGCACGCCCTCTGTGAAGACAGATGGACAATTGATGACATTGCACAGTCCTTAGAGGACTGCACAGCTCTGCTCCCAGGAGAGCCAGCTCATAAAAAATTGAAGACAGAGCATCTTGGTGAAGCTGCTGTGAGCTGTGAAGATAAGTGATAAGTTGGGTCAAGGAAAAAGACTGAATGATTGAGACGTCTTAAGATTGGATTGGGATTGTCTTGCCTCTTGTGTAAATTTACACGTCTGTACTGGGAAGGTGACAAAGTGCAGTGAAGAACAAATGGTTCTTTTGTTTTCTGGTGTTAGAACACGTACTGAAAATATCCAGTGCTTGCTGTTTCCTGGTCTGTTTATTTCCCTTCTTGTACTCTGTAAATGGGGCTTCCACGGATGTCAAATCTCGATAAACTTTTAAAGAAGTTGTGGGATGCAATACAGTTTCTGTTACTAAATCCTCAATAAAAACAAAACTCAAACCTTAAGGTTTGCAGAACGTGCTCCAAGAATAAATCGGGTTTTTTTCTTTCTAGCTGTTAATCGATTCCTGAAATACCATGGGTGACAAGACTGCCATAGCTTGAAGGGTACAAGAATGTGGTGGGCAGTTTGCTTTCTTGAAATCCATTTCAGAAAATGCTCAATTTACTGCATTTTTTTCTTGTGCAGATTGTTCTTTCAGCTAAATGTTATTCAGAATGTATTAAATCTAACTCCAAAGTGAAATATCTCTGTGAACAGTTTTAAGTATAAACAATCCCTGAAGATAACTGTGATAGCAAATGCTCTGAAGAGTGCAGTCATCATTACAGCTGTAAATGAGTAAAGGATGCTGGTTTGGGAATGCTGAAAAAGCACCCTGCTTTGTTTCCATGTGTGTAATGGACTGTCCCCTATGTGGCCCTACATTAGTTAGTAGTGGCTCTGTTTTCCTCTTGTCATAATGAATTTAAATGTACTAGAAAAAGCCCTACTTTTGAAACTGTCACTGAAATGTTACCAAAGAGGAATGGACTGGCTGCTGTTAAGGGTTTTATGCTGCTGCTGGCCTGTGGTCTGCAGTGGCTTTGTACAACTCCTGTGCCTTTGAGTTTTGGTTCTGGAGGACAGGGACTTGACTTTCTTACTCTAAGTGGCTAAACGCAGTTAACCCAAGATTTTGTCCTTATATTAGGGTGTATCATACTGAGAGATATGAAAATGTAGTGATTCTATGTTAATGGACTTGCTGCCTTCTATGGTAAGTTATGTTGATAGCTAATTGCCTCTACTGATTAAAGCAAGTTGTGTTTTATTCCAAACTTGACTTGAATCTCCGCATGCTGCATTTTATGTCTTTACACCTTACAAAAAACAATTTCTTTATGTGCTGGTATTATGTGAAATGATCAAGTTCCAACCTTACTTTCAATCTAAGAAATGAAATAAATATCCTGAAGTTTCTTTTTGCAAGATACCTTTCCAGACATCTATAGAGTTTTTTGTTTTCTGTACAATAAGAAATTGAAGTCCATGCAAAATAAATGAAGCTATTGTTTAGAGGAAGGATAGAGTTTGTTTTATGCAGTAAACAGTTTTCCTCATTTGTATATTTTTACTAAGAGCTTATGGGAAATGTTGAAGATATCTCAAGCAAAATGAAATATTAGAGTACTTAGTTTCAGATATGGGAGAAAAGACGTGTTCAAGTTAAGAGAACGAGATTTTAGTTGTAACTAAAAGAGATTTTAGTTATTTCTTTTTGAGGTTTTTTTTCGGTACTTTGGATAGAAACAGAGAAGAAAGGATTATTTCCTAAAGAAATCAAATAACGCAGAAAAAAATCATTTTCTGATATACTTCTCTCGAAAACTGATTGGAACAGAGATCCTCTGATTGTCTAAAACTTTATTTTTCCAAGGACCTAATTTATGTGATCCCAGGGTTCTTCCAGCTTAAGTTCTCATTTTTTATATCTTTATGCTTTTTAAAAAATAGCCCAGTAGATATAATTCTATTAGTCTATTTGTTTCATCTACAGGGATTTGTTTCTTTAAAAATTTATGCAATTGAGAAATCTATTAATAGTGTACATTTGTATACAGTGTTATAAGTGTCTAGCACATTTTTTCTCTCATCTGTTTGTTTAATGCTCGCCATGGCTTTCTTGCTGTTCCGTGCAAGACCCTCTGATATTTTTACTTCCAAAAGGAAATGTATGTTTTCATCATCTTTTAGGGTAGCTTGCAACTGGTCTGTAATTATTGTTAACAGGTCTGTGATCCTGAGAAGATGGGATCTGTTCCATAGTCTCACTCCAGGGAATTGAAATGGCAATCAGAACAAAGCTTCCTGTTGACATCAGCAGTTTTTGTATAGGCTGCAACTCCTGGTGCATATGGAAAGCACAGGGAGAGGAGGAATAGAGCTGTACATCTTCAGCAATCTGCATAACGAGTGTCGATTGTGTTTCCAAAGACTGGAGGTACCTTTCAATGCTTTCACTTTCAATGAACTCCCCTCAATACTTTTATTCCTTACTAGAAAGTATAGAGACTTTCACCACCTCTAGCTACACTGTTTTTTTCCCTGGGATTCCTCTCATCTTCCTCAGTGGTAGATTCTGTCACCTTGAAAAATAAAGGCAGAACTACTTTAACTCAAATTAATAGCAGGTATACTCAGTTGTAGTTGTAAATGGCTGGCTAGCACCCAGAACTGTGGCAGACAGCAGACAGGCATTCGTAGAAGACACAGTGTGAAGAGTGCATGGAGTCATGAACAAATTACTCAGTGGCAGCTTGGTTTATGCCCAGCTCTAAACAGTTCAGCTGTCTTTTTAAACGTTCAGACTCTGCCTACTTCCCAGTGTCTTCCCTAGGTGCTTAGCCTCACTTGCATGCCCTTCCCTAAGTACCCCTGTGTTTTAATGGGCCTCTGCCTCCTGAGCTCTTAGTCCCAGTGAGTAGTAGCTGGGAAGTAGCTGAAAAATCTAGGAATAGCTTTTGTAGATATGTTTTAATAAGTGTTTAATCCAGTATCTTGAAACTATCCAGATCTGAAAGTAAGTCTTGTGTTCCCATGGGAACCTAGGTCTATATTCATTGTAGCTTTTTTTTCTTTTTATTAGAATGCATGTCCCTGAGATACAAGACTTCAGAATTGTGCTGTATACACACACACACCAAAAACAATATTTTTTCCAGAACAAAATATCTTGGATCTTGATTGCTGACAGTGATGATAGCTAAACATTAAGGGCTATTTAGAGTGAGGGGAAAAGTCTATGTACAGTATTTATGAGACCAGTAGGAGAGTGCCAAGATGA
Organism: Ceyx melanurus; assembly: GCA_024611195.1. Taxonomy (NCBI): domain Eukaryota; kingdom Metazoa; phylum Chordata; class Aves; order Coraciiformes; family Alcedinidae; genus Ceyx; species Ceyx melanurus. The sequence goes on from JANHGL010008703.1 coordinate 30,742, forward strand.
GACAAGCAGTAGTTAATAGGAATTTTATGCTACTCTGACCTGAAAATATGCATATCTTTGTGATTTACCACTTACAATGCATCTGTGATGCTGACTGAAAGAACTGTCTCACTGTAACAAGCATTGTTCATGGGGAAGTTCCTGCTGGCAGGAAGGCTTGTCATGCTTTTTGAGCTGATTGTTATCTGTCTTGAAATTGGACCTGCAATCTTTAGTCCCTAGCAGTGTACTACCCTAGTCTGGCCCTGACTGCCTCCAGTGCCAGTGCTTCAGTGATGCTCACAAGGGCTTCATAATTTATCTCCTTCTAATGTCTCTGCCTGGCTGGCTCTCTTTCTTCTGTATTTAAATGGTAGTTTTTCTGTGTGCTTTGTAATATATTTCTGCTGCCAACATGTTGAGCACTTCTTTAATGTTTTTTAAACAAAATCAATAGGACTTTTTTTTTATATTAATCAAGTCTGAGCCATTAGCAAAATATTCCAGGAGTGCCTTCATCAATAACTAAGCATTTAGCATCTCACCCTGCAGTTCTGTTTTTGATTTATATGTTTATTACCAAAAAAGAAACAGTATAAAGTTTTAATAACTCCCCAGATTTGGGGATATTTTAGGATTTTATCTTTTAGGGTAATACTTGGTGAAGTTGCTATTCTGATCCTGAATGGCTGAGACTTCAATGGCTGGGGTTGTTCTGTTTGCCTGGTAGAGTCAAGGAATCAGCTGGCAACAATAGGAATTTTATTGAAAAGGCTGCAGAGGGACAAAGTGAGAGTGCACGTGTGTGTAAGGCTGCAGAGGGACAAAGTGAGAGTGCACGTGTGTTCACGGGCCAGTGTGCTACGATACACAACCAGGGAGAACTCTGAGACCCTGAATGGATTCAGCCAGCCTGGGCAAAATTGCTGTTCCTGTTAAGAAGGGGTCATTGTTTCTAATAGCCATGGCTTTAATTAGCTGCTCTGGGAGACCTGATTAAATAAATCACCACTAGTTAAGAGCGTGTCAAAATGAGCAGGGCTATCAGCTCTACGCTTAACTTCTCCACTCTGGCTGAGATCAACTGCTAGGATCATAGAGGTGTTAAACAAGTCTAGGAGCTGGTGATTGGGAGTTGATGGTTTCAGTGCTCAGGACAAAAACATGGACTGTATTTCAAGAAAAAAACAGGAATGGTTTTTTTTCCAAATCTTTTTTTGAGGAAGTGTTGGAGGCACTGCCATGGCTTGGAGAAAGCATTAGCACGGCTGCCCTAACATTTTGTTACCAGTGTGAATGTCTTGGACTTCTCTCTTCCCTCCTCATCTCTAGCTCAAAGACATGGGGTTAAATCTAAGCAGTAGTTTTCCCCTGACGTTTCCATATGACATTGCTGAGGATGCTTTAACAATCCTGTGCTCTAACTGGGCTCACAGGGCTTGTCCCAGAAGTTAACAGTAACTGGGAATGAGTAGGATGAGAAATGAAGCAATTAGATCTGTAGTATAAACACAGAAATGTGTTCATTTTGTGTCCCATTAACTTATCTACTGTTGGAGAACATTAATCCTAAAACTCTCATCCTCTCTTGTGAATTCCTTTCCAGATACATGTGGGCCTTGGGAAAGTGTGGAGCAAAAATGCTGTGTAGTTTCTGGGGAGTCAGGGAGGCTGGTAACAAAGTAGAACTGAAAAGGCTGAGGTGTGTCTAGTCTTGTTTCATAGCCTACCCGTTTCATAAGAAAGGCATAGTCCTCAATATTTCAGTGCCATTTCTCTGGGACCTAGGATTATTTTAGATAGTTCAGAATTAAGTACTTCAAAGTTAGATCTGCAGCTGAGTGCATGCATTAAAAACAAAATACATAATTTCACAGATGTTATGCTACTTTTAGTGGCTTCAGAACATGATTTTACAGCTTAAAAGGAGGGGGGCAGAAAAGGAATGATGAGGTAAATGCATATTTCAGTTGTTAAATTTCTGAAATAGATTAACTCATTTTAGGTAATCATGTAAGAAAATACATTAAGTATTCTAATGGAGAAAAGGTAAAGAGAAAGGACACATTTTTTCCTACCTTTTCTGTTTCTTTTAGCATGTAAAACAATTAGCTTAAATACACCATTTCAGAGCTTAAGAAGCTTTTATGTGGCAAGGCATGGGAGGTTGTTACTGAATACTGATGTGAAAAAAAGGCATTTATTTTCATTTCAACAGTTGGAAGGATAGTGTTCTGTGATGCCCACAAAAAGGCAGTGTTTTGTTTTGCTTAGATTGAGTTGCCATAAATCCTTAGCATAACTTACTCTTTTGTGAATGTATGTTCATCTTGAATCTTTTCCTGCAGCTGGCTTTCCAAGTGGTCAACAAAACTGTTCCAGGTTCTGCAGGTACGTAGTTTCCCTCCCCAGAGTAGATGGAACATTGTGTACAAACGCTAAATATGTAGAAAACAGGATTAATTCTCTGTAATCTTTGCTCTGCAGATGCTCTTGTAGTGAAACGCTCTCCAGGCTGCATCAGACCTGGCTGCTGTGCTGCTGTGTTTACAGTTTCATCTTACCTGTGCACTCCAATATCACACTCTATTGATATCAGTTTCACCCAGTTGCTGCTCCTACACAGGCAGATGACTGCCTTTGCCTTCTGTATTTCCTAGTTAGGATTTCCTATGCTCTGCACTTCTGCCAGACACTGCCCCCAGCAGCATGAGCAGGAGGAAGTGTGCCCACCTCCTCTGTCCCATTCATACACTGGCATGTCAAGTGTCAGTGGTGAAAATAAATGAGACTGTGGCATGAGAAGACCTTATGTGTTGCTCTGTTAACCTTCAGCAACAGGTAGGGTGAGCAACAGGGGATAGTAATATTCTAGTAATCCTCCCTCCAAGCAGGAGTTGGTGGAAATTGTCAGCACAGTATATGGGTACATAGCTAACTCAAAGCATGTGAATATTTCTCCTGACCCCAGCGAGAGGACTGCTGCCCTGTTGTACTAAATTATGTAAATTATCACTCACTGAATTAAGACCTTCTGTACTTTATTTTCACCTATCATGGTTTTTGTCCTTTTTTGCTTTTTATTTTGGTAATGCAAACTGACGGATGAAAAAATTGCATTTCTTTTTACAGGAGAAAAATGAAGACAGAGTAAAATAAATATTAATGGTGTGAGACAACACTTAGAGTTGTTTCATGTCTAATGAATATGTAACAGCTCTGTTTTCTACTTAAAAAATGGTCGGGGTAGAATTAGTGTTACTTTTCTTTTTTTAATTTGTTTGTCTATGAAATGCATTTCTCTCAATAGTGCTATTAAGGGCTGTGCAGGGTGCATAACCCATTTGAGTGTGGTGGTGATCTGTTCCTAGAGTTAGAAATGTGTAAGTGTTATTGAACTGTATACCAGTTTTATCTGTTCTCCTCTGCATTGTTAGATGTTTATTACTGGAAAGAAGGTAGTCCTGCCATCTAAGTTGATATTCGGCCATTCTTTTCTATCCAAAGAAATGTGAAGTACTAATCCCCACTCTGCCCCCCTGCATTAATGAATCCAAGCTGTTCCTTCAGAATTGTATAGAAATGACTCAGAAATGGGCTGTCATGCCTCAGAGAAGGCAGTATATAAAATAGAATTTGAGGAGATGAAATTTATCTGGATCTTGTTATGGCTGTTATGGCTGCAAAAACAAAAGTGAAGTCCAGCTGTTGGACCACACATTTTTCTCTATGTCAAAATACTTGAGTAACCTTTATACCTCTCCTGTGCTGCAGGAACTCACTAATTCTGTTTTACTCTTGCAGTGCAGGGCTGTTTTTCAAGCTCTTCAATCAGCTCTTGAAACCTCTGCAGTTTTTGGTGACTGGTGTACATACCAGATATGTCTGGGAGAGCTGCTTTTCTTAGCTTGTTTGTTTTGAATTAAAAAAAAAGAACATTTGGCAGCATCTCTTTTGTTAGACTTTCTGCTTTGTGCCTGTTGTTGTGTAAGAATAACCTGGAGGGCAGTCCATAGCTGAATCCTGAACTGCCTTTTTATCCCCGTGTAAAAAAAAAAGCCCAACTACTCTCCCATCACTTCTGGACCATGTGCGTGCTTGTTTTCTTTCTGCATTGGGCAGCCTTCCAGAAGTCCTTCTGCTGCTCGGTATCCAAGAATCATTTATCTCTCACTGCAACAATCCAGTGGCTTCGTAACTGGCCCAAGGCTATGCAGCAAAGTTAAGAGTCTGTGGATGTTGCTGACTGTGGTCCAGAAGAGAGAAAAAAAAATGGCCAGGACCAAGTAATTGTTGACTGGCAGAAACAACTGGCATTTCTTGGTAAATCAAGAAAAATAGCTGATGTCTGAAAACACTGGTGTGCTGCAAGGCTGGAAAACAGTGTGCCTCGGCTTTCTGAGGTGTTTTTGTAGTGCTTACCTTTGTTCTTTCTTAACAATGTTACAGCTGTCTAAGAAAAGTGGTTTTATTGGTATCAAGTCAAATCCAGTTGCAGGTTTTGGGAAGTTCAGTTAATGCAGGACTTGTTTATTTTCTGACAAAAGTTGTATATATTTATAAATCCTTAAGTAAAATTCAGGAGGTAGTGAGCAAAGCTGAAATTCAAACTTGCCCGTGGATCTTTTCTGGTGTGCTTTCCAAGGACCTCAGCTCCAAGAGGAGCAGGGACTCTGGGTGCCCTGCAGCTCCTTTTTATGGGGTGCAGAGTAATAGCTCAGGATGACATGGGCATTTTAGGGAAGGGGTGGCTGTGTGGAAAATCATCAGGCTTCATGTTTGTATGTTTAATACTTCAGCGAGGAAAATGTGTGGGGTTTTTTCAGTGTTCATTTTGAGGTAAGGTCAAGCCAGTGACTTTTAAATTATATATAAGCCAAGCAGCATGCTTCTTGCTGGTGATTTATTTGCCCCAGGGAGACCAATGAGGAGCTGTTGTTAAGGGAAGAAAACATTTTGTGTTCCACAAAACTGATAAAATGTCGGATGTGTGCCCATGATGAAAGTAATTTTAGGCTACATTCAGGTTTACATTTACCTGAATTCATTGATGTAAAGGAATGAGAAACTTTCTGATGTGTCAGCTTGTTAAGTTTCCCAGAAAGCTGCTTTGCTGTAATAATTTAACCCTATTGCTTTGTGCATCACAGTGTGTGACTGCAGAGAGAGATGTGGGTCTTGCCTCTAAATTGTATGATCTGTACTGACCTCAGAATCAGCATCTGACCTGATGAGGTGACTAGTAAATACAGAGAGCTGCAGCCAGCACAAATGAGTACAAAGAGCACTGAAAAAAGTGAGTATCAAAGAGTGATTTGAAAGAGGAATGATTACTATTTTGAAACCTTTGGTTTGGGAAATAAACCTGTCAGTAATTTCCCAGGGTTACGGGGGAACTTTTCCAAAGCAGGGGTTAATGTCTGTTTAGAGAGAGGGACAAGCTGTGGAATATTCTGGTCATTTGGTTCAATGGATTACTGCTCTCTGGCCCTGACTGACAGCTAAGAGGTCGTTCCAAACTGGGGTCCTGTTAAGTCACTAATACTTAATTTCAGTTTCTTGTTTCTGTCATGCTGAGTTGGTCAGTATGTTGGCTGGTCCATCAAGGTTACAGCCTGATGTAACAAAGCTTGGAAGCTGCCACACAGCTGCCTGAATGTAGGTCATCAAAATTAATTCTGTGGGAAAGATTCATCTTATCTTGCAGGCATCTTATCAAAGAGAACAATATGTACTGGGCATAAGGTTATGCAGAAAAAAAAATGTGTGAGAAGGAAAAAAATTTTACTTTACAAATCAGTCTTATTGAAATTTATCTGGTTTAGATTCATCAAAGCTGTACTATTCCATGCAGCCTGTTACAGGCTGAAGTAAAAATGAAAAGAAACTGCAAATCCATAGAAGTTTTTAAGGTCAAAACTATGATGGTTAGTTGAAGAACTATCAGTGTCATCAGTGTGCATCATGTAAGGGCGCTTCTGAGTATTACTTAATACTTACCTGCCCATCTTCTTCACATCTGAAAGAGTATAGAGTTAGATAATGGTTGGACTTGATGATCTTAAAGGTCTTTTTCAACCATAGTGATTCTGTGAAATTTCTTCATCTGCCCAGGTATGTATCACAAAGCACCAGCTCTGGAAATGAAGATATTATTATTATGCTCTAATTTTAGAAGCAGACAGTAGAGTCAAGACTGTTGACTCAAGGTCATGGAGGTGTCAAGCAGGGCTTCAAAGCAATTATTGAGGCACTTAGTTCACTTAGAATAGGATCCAGCATGTGAATGTGAGACAGCATTAATGTGAAACATTAGTGTTCCTTCCTGGACAATGTGTATATCACAGCAGATGATAAGTTTTTTACCTCTCCATATGTTTCCCAGTTTAAAAGAAAGAAAAAAAAAGGCAAACAGCTAGTCATATAATGAGGAGAGGAAATAATCATCCATGTTTATGGATGTGAACTCAACAGCTACTGAGATCAACAGATCACTTAGTTGAGCTGAGCTGAACAGTAAGTTACCTGGAGCCTGCCTCTTGTCACCAAACTGAAATGCTGCTTGCAGTATAATTTAGGATTCAAGTGCATATGATTATTGGAAATATAAGCTGGTATCTTAGGGCAGGAAAGGTACTTTTTTTGTATAAAGCTAGTTTAAAAATATTTTTGGGGAATAGTTTATCTTTCAGTGTTAAGCACCTTAAAAAGAAAGCCTCCGGCTTGCAGGCAGCCAAGTCCAAATGGATCAGAACAGCACCCTTTTCAGAGCAGGTGTACTGCTGTGCTCCCCTCGCCCATTAGCAAGGTAAGATATTAGGTAAGATATCTGCTTGTCTCTTGTAGTCAGATCAGCTTTAACCAGTTCTGCTCAAAATTGTTTTGCCTTATGCCCATATAGTTCCATTGACTTCACTTACAATATTCCAGATTTACATTGGTGTGATATAGAGCAGAAATCTGCCCCAGAGAGCATGGAACCCCAAAGGTATTCACTAATCCTATTTTTTAAATAATAATAAAAAAGATGTTGAAGCTGAATGTCATTTCTCATTATCTCCCATTTGCTTGTATCTAGTTATAAAGGAGGAATGAAAGGAAGATATCCCATTAGCTATTAGTTCAAAAGTAGTTCAGAAACAAAGCCCAGTGCCTCCAGGAATATCTTTCTCACAGTATTCTAATCTCTGCAGGTTACTGTTCGGAGTTATTTTATATCAGCCTATCCTTAGGCTTTGCTGGCTGGAAGTACCTGCTCTCTACAATCCTGTTTAACTTGGAACTCTAAAATATAATCGAGGGTAATATTTCAAAGCACAGCACTTTCTGAAGCTCCATTTCTGAGAAGGATTTTACACTTTAAATGACTTCTGATGCAATGAACACTGACCTCTGTCCTGTTTTCACTGAAGGTAAAACTAAAATGGAAAGGCTCTGCCATTCTTTAAAATGTTCCAGCTAAATATCTTTATTTTTGTGTGGTCAAAAATGCAGATGAAATTTAAAAGTCTATTTTTTGGGGTTTTTTTTTTAAGAAAGGGATTTACTAAGGAGCACATTATTCCACAAGCATTCCTTTGTGTCTGCACTACTAAAGGAGTTTGGACATAAGGGCTATTTTATAATGTCACATAATTGTATTGCACCTCTTACCTGGGAACATAAAGATAATTACAAATGATTATTAGGAATTCCACCCCAGTCAAGTGGTAAGAAATCAACATTCTGAGTTGAACGAATTAGGAGATGTCTTGGAGATATACAGGGTCCTAGAGATAAGGCTGACCTACTTAACCTCACCTTACTTTTCTTTGCCCTCCCATTACCTGCCTCTTTAGTCTGATTTACAGCAAAACCAGCTTCCCACTGTGGACAATAAACACCCTCTTTGACTTTGGGTTCTAAGTACACCATAAGATAAATGGGCTTTTGCTTTGTGGATTTGCAGTGGTGTAGCTGCTGGTGGGTCTATGTGCAGGAGCAGCTCTTGGGGCAGCAAAGCTTAGGCTGAGCTTTATGTCGTGTTTGCTGTGCAAACTGGAAGGCAGGTCAGATGACAGGGCATGATGCCTTGGCTCCCTCTCTGCAGCAGTGAGACTTGCCACGCTCCACTCTTAGGTGAACACGGATGTCTCTGCAGCCTACTGCTCTGCTTTTGAAGGAGAGTTGTATGCCAGGCAGGAGGGGGAATAGCTTTATGTCATGAGTGTGCTGCTGTGAGCAGCAGATGTGAGGTGCACTCAGCTCTGCCGCTGTGGAAACCAGGGAAGTCTTCAGCTGGCTGCAGACTCAGGGCCCTGAAGCCCAGGCTCTGTTTTGTGTTCAGCATGGTGCTCAATTGTTATCGTGCCTAATTAACGCCGAGAAATGGCCACTTCACCTGCTCTGTTTATCAGTAGTCTAAGGAAAGGTTGTACTTGGTGATTAGCAGGTAGTGAGCCATGCTGAGCAATGAGGGATGGTGTTACTTAAGAGAAAGGTCTGTTGTATGTGCACTCACCAGCTCCACAGAGACACCGCTGCAGCATGGCTACATTAGCAGGGGCCAAAGGCAGGAGAAGCTCAAAGCTGCAAGTTCTTGTATTGTAAGGCTCCTAGGATAAGGGGAAGAGCTTGTGTAGCTCATGCTACTCTGTCAGACTGGCTGCTTGCCCACATCCCTGTGGTCATCTGCATTGTACAGAACATGGAAAAATACACGGCCCATAGGAGCATCAGGCTTAGTAAGAAAAACTCAAAGAACTGTGGGAATGTGCAAGTGATGAAGGATAAACTTCAGGACTGTTCAATCAGCAGCTAAAGCTTTCACTCAGAAGAATACAGAGCAGGAACTTCATGGGTGGAGATTTGTTCTTTGGTCCCTAAAATCCTCATGGATGGATTCTGATGGATTTTGACCTGGACACCCTGAGGACCTTCTGCTGCCCTCTCCCTGCCAGAGACAGAGATTTAAAGGCCTGTAATGAGTTTATGGATTATGCTGGTGGAAAAGCTAAATTTCATCCTGGGTTCACTGCCAGGTTGCAGGATTGTGTCTTCTGTTAGGAAGATTAAATTTAGACTCTACAGATGACATCTGCAAGCAGAGTTCAAAGGTCAGTCTAGCTTAGATCTCTGTTAGTTCAGGTCCTAACCTGCAGCTCCCTTGGTCTGCTGTGGGATGCCTGTGTCTGGAGGCTGTCACAAGGTTGCAGTTGGTTTCAGGCCAGTGCAGGAGGCAAGTGAGGACAGTCCAATAGTGTGAGTCACACAACTGAACACCTGGGTTTGGAAATTCTCACGAGCGTGATTCTGATTTTTCAGGCGTGGGAGTTCTATCATACAAAGTTCAGGTGGTGATACCAGGTTTTCTGAAAGAGATGAACTGTTTGGTTTTCATTTGATGTAATACTGGAAGACAGCGAGGTTGAGAGCGTTTGGTTTCCTCATAGATAGTCAGAAAGTGGAAATGCTGACCTGCCAACTGTACCTGACAGCATAGTTAACAGAAAAATATTCTCTGTCTGTACCTCCTATATACTGGCCTAGTTTCCACCCAGCAACTGCACAGCATGGCACTGGCACTGTAATTCAAATCTCAATTTATGAATGTCTGTTCAAGTGTGAGTTGCACTCTTATGCACGGCTTGTTCTCAAACATGTTAAAGCAGTTAGAAAATAAAGGAGCAGGTAGAAAGAAGGCACAATAATGTACTGATAATAGTGGAAAGCACATTTTCCCTTCTAGTTGTCTAAGAAAAAATGTGTTAAAAGATTCTGAAAGTGTGCTGAAAGCTTGCTGCTGTAGTACATGGCTTGGAAATTTTAGAGGGAATGTTCATCCATGAAGACATTGCATGCTTCTTGGTCAGGAGAGCTGGGGAGTGCAGCTACAGGAGCAAAACATACTCAGTTCTCCATCTGTATGTGAAATTGCAATTGAACCTATCACTAACCTGGGATGCAAAGACAATAAAGGGCTGAAAGTGGTTGAGGCAAAAAGCTTTCTGGATACTTCTGAAAATCGCAGACATTAACCATCACAATCCTTCTACTAACTGTTCCCATGCACTGATATCAGCTAACCTGTTGTGGCAGTAACTAGCTTTGACTCTTTCTAGGGTCAGTTCTGCACCAGATATTCCCTCCAAGCACATATCATGAACTCTGTAGTGGCAAAGTTATCTACCTATCAGCACTTTCTGTCTGTAATGGCTCTCTGGTTCTCTACTTCACCTCGCTCTACTGTTCCTGTACACAATCTTTTTTCCTGCCTTTGTTGGCACTATGGTTTGCCTCTCTTTATTGTTGCAGTGGTAAGGGTCCAAATAACTGTGTTTCCCCTTTGTCTCTTCATATTGCCTGTTTTTCTCTTCCCACCTTAATGTGCACCACACTCCATAGGTTTTTCTGCATGATGTAGAGTGACAGGGGTTGTTCAGCCTTTTCTTACACTGTTCTTAGTTGTATTATTCTTCATTTTTTTACTGCTTTCTCTTCCTCCTAATCATTGGCTCCAAAAAGAAAAACAGGGCTTAAATTGTGATGAGCACTGCATAAATAGGGAGAGTTTCTATGTCACAGTAGCTGGAACTTGACTGAGGAAGGCCGAAAGGAGAAATGGGAAAGTTCCTGGGCACTATCACCTGAGGTGGTGCCTTTAAACACTGTGTACTGATGCACTCCCATGCCTGAGGAGCTAAAATAGAAGTAATACTATGTGTTGCAGAAGAAAATACTTCTTAGAGATGTCTTCCAATATGCTCTCATGTATTGGGAAAATGGGAGAATGGAGACAGGGCAACATTCACTATTCATTCAAAGCTTTGAGTGGTAAGGTCACAGAAGTAACCTTAGGGTTCAGATGGGCATAGGAGAACTGTTTCTTAAAGGTGTTAATTATGAGATAATTGTCAAGATGTAGGTGTGGCCTGGCTCTCTGTAAGACCAAAGGAGAGCAACCGACTTGTGATCCTGAATGTCTACGAAGAAGGTGGTGGTGGGCACTGAGGAGCTTGTGGGAAGGGGTTGTGAGTGGGAAATGCTGAACTCTGTTTTAGTTAGATTTCTGTGATGTACTGTTGGTCTGTGACTTTCCTTGAATAAGGGAGATAGATTTGCCTCTCTGGTTTAGACCTGAGTCATCATCAGAAATGTCTGAAGAATTTGTGGGGTTTACAAACAAAAGATTGTGCAGAGATAAAACAACGAGGGGCAGAAGGGACTGATAATGCATCTCACAGTGAACATCTTTTCACTTTGCTTCCCTTCCAGAGCTGGAGAGGGAAATGAGTGTCCTCAAAAAAAATGTACTGGCATATTGGTTATAGATTAAAGCAATATTATTTTCCCCTTTCTCCTTTTATTGCTTTAAATTAATTTGTTTTCATTTCTTCCTTGCCAACTCATTACTTCTTCCAGGGACTCCTGTTGCCTTCTAAATGCTGTCACTCTAAGCCCTTCCCTTCCCTTGTGTCTCTTAACTGCTCTCCCTCCAGCATCTACCTCTTTCCACTTTTCCTTCGACTCATTTTCCAAGGGTTTTATGTGTGCCTTTTCCCTGCTTGCAGAGTGGGGAAGGTGGGAGCTGCTTTCTGTAAGTGACAGGAATGTCCATGAGCATGCACCTTAGCGCTCTGAAAGCAGCAAAGTTGAATTGTCATTTGTGATGTTCCTTAGCTGAGCTGCTGCCCGGCGGTTTGCCACGTCAGGGTGTTGCAGGGAGCTGCAGTTTGGAGGTAGAGATGTCAGCAGCGGTTACCAGGGAAACTTCTAAAATTGCACTGGCAATGTCTCTGCTCAGATACTATCTCAGATCTTTGGGAAATGGCACCAAGTGAACAGGCATAGATTGGGAAAGCAGCACCATGTGAGACGCAGGGATGCTTTACTTAGAAGCAAAATAAAAATCACCAAAGGTTCAGGACACTACAGGGCCTCTAGCTCTGCAATCCTAAACCGGGAAAATAGCACCAATGCTGTCAAAAACATTGGTTCTGATAATAGCTTTAACAGGATTATATTTGTTAACCTCCATTTTAGGTTTTGTTTTTCAATATGACGAAGAGTTGTTTCTAACAGGTAATTCACAAAAATTACTACTTAATACTAGAAAGTAATGGGAAAAGATACCCTGCACTCTGCTACTCCTGAGCCCCCCACCAAGGGAAGAGTCTAGGCAAGGCTACAGGCAAATTTCAATGCATACTAATCAGAAAGAACATTTGGGATTAAAGTAAATGTCAGAAACCTGTGAAAGGGAGAGTTCAAACTGCACTTGAACAGGCTCTTTACCTAAATAATGAAATACCTTTTCTGGCTAAATCAGTCTGAGTCACTCACAAGCTGCTGCAAATTGGAGTAATATTTTAATCACTTTAATAATCTTTTCCCTATCCTGCCTCTGTTTTCTGGCTATTCATTAGTTGTCAGGATGGTCAAGGGTCATTTTTGAGGCTCTATGGACTCTTGTCTGACCTGACACAGCCAGGTTTATATAGGCACAAAGGTGTTATCTTTAGGACCTCTTGGCCTAATGGGAAGTTGTCTGTGGCTGCATTTGAGGTACAAATAATACTTATTTCCCACCTATTACATCTCCAAGATGCCCGTGTTTTATTACTGTCTTCACTCATACAAGTTTTGGCTTTAAAAAATGAGCCATACTAATGGGAAAGGTGTGTGCTTCACATTATTAACTAAAATAGATGTTTGTGTATATGTCAGCTTTGCTTTCAAAATATATTGTCTGGCCCAGTAAAACACATATATTTAGTATCTGATAACAAATGATGTTGAATCAGCCTCTTGATTCAATAGCATTTGTGGAAAGTACAGTTACATTTTATGTTAAAAACATCATGCATGATGCTGACTGCAGTGTATTGATGTAATAACAGGCCAACTTCTGCCACTCTGATGTAAGTGCTCTAAGAACGTAACCTAAACACATGAGGAATGTGCACAGGAATATGGTACCTATACATCTAGTGACAGATAATTGGCCATCTTCAGAACTTGGGAATATGCTGCTCTGAGGAGATGATTGCTATGCTGAATTCAAACCATTAAGTGTGCAAGTAATTAATCACTGTATGATTAATCAAAAGCTCATCATGCTCTGGCTGTTATGCATGAAACAAAAAGTGCCTTAAGTAGCAAATTCCTTTGGGGTTGTAAGGAAGTTATTCTAATTGCTGCAACATGAACAGTAGAAAGAGGTGGATGGCTGCTCCAGCTTATGATATTGCTGTAGGAGTAGATGGTATTTTCCTTAATGTGGGTACTCTGATATAGAAGAGTGACTTCTTTTCTTTTAAAACTAGTGATCTTTGAAGGTAACATCCATTGAAAATTATCAATAAAAGATCAAGCACTATTTTAATCTCACCTGCACAAAATTCTGTTTCTTTAGTGTGACAGGATCTGCTGGCAGAGAGTGTTCATGCACGGCTAGTCTTGTGAAGCTGGCAGGAGGAAGCTGCAAAGGTGAGTGGTGAGGTACAGTGAAAGCAGCTTGTGGTTGCAGGAGCAACTTTGAGAGCATGTGGCAACCTCCTGATAACCATTTCTTGGTCCTTCCTATTGTTTCACCAGGAATATCCTTTTAATTCTTGATCTAAAAAGCTGGGGTCCTAAAAATGTTATGATTTTGAGTCATATACGTGCTGAAGGGATGTTACAGTCTTTATTTTCTCTGTAGCAGAAAGCTACTAATGATACAGCAGCTCCCTTTCCGAGGAGCAGAGCTGACAGATCAGCAATTGTGAGAAGCTGTGGGAACATTTAAAGAGATGCAGAGCAGCTAGGCTTCGGATGAACCAAGAGCAGCCTGCCATGCTGCCAGCTCATGGGGAAGGGCAGGTCATCCAGCCCTTTCTGGCGAGACAGTTGTTTGCAGCGCTTTGCTGGGTGGGATTAGGCAGAGCTGCCCAGCAGTACGTGACCAGAGTCCACAATTTCTTTCACCACCATTGCTCATGGTGTCTTCCACCTTAGGTGTTGGGGCAAAGGCAATGTAAGTGAAATGGTCCTTTTCCTCTGAGGAGCAACACTGCATTTCAGAGAGAGAAGAGAAGGGAAGTTTATCCCAGTTCCCCAGAAAACCCCTTGGGAGATGTAGGGGTGTAAGGTATTATGCTTTTTTTTTTCTTAGTCAGAAACTATATTTTAGTCATGGTTACTTGCAGTGCCGTGGTTTATACAACAAACACACAAACCTATTTTGTGAAAACTTGGAGCTTTTAATTTAAATCTTACTTTTGTTCCTTAATCTTCACAAAGATGTGGAGAAAGGCTGAAAAATGTGGGTGAGCATATTATAAGATATTCCTGTTTCTTTAGGGTAATGTTTAATGATCAGTCAGTGACTGAGTTTACATACATTAAATATTTATTTTTCTTCTGTAGAGCTGAATGGGGAACTGTGCTCACATTCCTGCCAGATCACTAATTGGGTAACTGCAGATGCTTAGGGTATTTCTGAAGCAGCAGTTTTATCTGTAGTACTTGTCTCATTAAGGATTTTACTGTTTGGATTCCAGAAGTCGTGAATTCTCCAGCTGGGACTGGGGCTTTGATAAATTGTCATTTCATGTGCTTGGAATGTAACTCTATTACCTCTGAGCAATAATAATTGTCAGTCTGCATCTATTTATTTATTTACATTTTTTGCAGTGCAGATTTCTGTTCATTTTCAGTGTTTGCAAAATCATGATTTTGCTGCAATCATTAGGTTTTGGTTGGAAGAGGACCTGGGTGTATTGATCAGTCAACTGACTGTCAGCAGTGTGCCCAGGTGGCTGAGGAGTCCAGTGGCATCCTGGCTTGTATCAGAAACATTGTGGCCAGGAGGAATAGGTGATTGTCCTCCTGTACTTCACACTGGTGAGGCCGCACCTTGACTATTGTGTTCAGTTCTGTGCCCCTCACTATGGAAGGACATAGAAGTGCTGGAGTGTGTCCAGAAACGATGAATAAGGCTGGTGAAGGGCCCAGAACACAAGTCCTGTGAGGAGCAGCTGAGGGAGCTGTTCTTGTTTATTCTGGAGAAGAGGAGGCTAAGGAGAGACCTTCTCACTCCCTACAACTACCTGAGAGGAGGTTGGAGTGAGGAGGGGGAACAGCCTTTTCTCCCTGGTGATGTGTCACAGCACCAGAGGGAATGGGTGCAAGCTGTGCCAAGGGATGTTTAGGTTGGATGTTGGGAAACATTTCTTCGCCAAAAGGGTTATCAAATATTGGAATGGTCTGCACAGGGCAGTGGTGAAGTCACCATCCCTGGAGACATTTAAACGGCATGTGGACCTGGTGCTCAGGGACATGGTTTAGTGGTGAGCTTGCAGTGTTGGGTCATAGAATTATAGAATGTTAGGGGTTGGAAGGGGCCTAGAAGATCATCTAGTCCAACCCCCCTGCCAGAGCAGGGTCACCTAGATCAAGTCACCCAGGAATGCATCCAGGTGAGTCTTGAATGTCTCCAGAGAAGGAGACTCCACAACCTCCCTGGGCAGCCTGTTCCAGAGCTCTGTCACCCTCACTGTGAAAAAGGTTGAAGGTTGGACTAGATGATCTCAAAGGTTTCTTCCAACCACAGACATTCTGTGATTTTATTTCTGCTAGTTGATCTGCAGAAACAAGACTATAAATATGTGGGGTGTATGTGATTTCTTACTGCTCCTCTGTTTATTTCAATTGTGTCCTCATATTTTTGGTGGATGTGTTTTCTCAGACCTCTTGTTGCTGGACTTGGATTAGGACAATTCTTCTGTCAGGTGCAAAGTAGCGTTGGTTTTTCTTCAGGGAACAAAATTCAGGTGGTGACAGGCAGCCATGGGAATGAATCCTTTCTGCCTCCTGTTATTGAGTGGTCTGATGCCAACATCAGTCTCCCATTTTGCCTGTCCCTGGGTTATTTTTGTGGAATGCTTCCTCTGTGCTCCTCTGAATTCTGACCCAAACACAGTCTCCTCCATGCCTAAGGGCAACAGGATCAGCTTTTAAGGTGGTGCTCAACATTTCTAGGGTAGGTAGATTGAGACTATAGTAGTTGATCCTACTGAAGTTGTATTTGAGGCTTTTCCTCTGTCCTGTCTGACAGGTTTTTTTTCCCCATCATAGGACAGGGATTCCCTTCCAAGCTGCTTCCTTATACCTGCCCTACCCAAAGTAGTAATGATGACAAGCTTCATTTATTGCTGTCCTCTGCTTTCCACACTCTCTTTTCTGTTTATTAGGGGCATAGCCCTCCTCAGGAACTCACTTCTTTGAGCTGAGCTGAGCTGCAGCAGCAGTTTAAGTCAGCAGGAAGAGGCTGAGTTTACATAGGATGTGCAAAGAAGGATCCTCCTGTCCAGGAGGGGCTGAGCAAATGAATCACACATTTCTCCTTCTCGTGAGAGCTGTTTTATCTACTGTTTATTTTAAGTTCTGCCCCAGCTTCACTTCAGGAGCCTAAGAAATACCTTAACTCTTTCTTCAGCTTTCAGACAGAAAAGAACATTCAAATAGCATACAGGTGCTAAATCTCCCACTTGTTTGAAAAAGCCCTGAGATGCTGCAATACTGAACTCTTCAGAGAATATTTCTTTATACTGTGCATTATTCTTATAATGTCAGCCTAAACTGTTCGCCCTTTGCCACCCTGAATGTTATTGCATAGTCCAAATGCCACATTTACATTGGAGCTAATATTGAATCTTTAAAGAATTTTCCCTAACAGATTTTAAAATATAAATGAAGATATGACATGCTAAGTTGGGGTTTTTCTATTGAGGCTTGGCTAATATTAATTGTTTGCTTAGTTATCACTATGTTTGCTTTTTTTTTCTTGAAGTATTAACAGCTCTATGTAAGGACCAGCCTAAGGAGGCTTCATAGCCAAACTATTTGAAGTCATGAAGAGTCAGCTACCATTCTAAAAGCTCAAATTTTAATTACTTCCATAGTTAGTAATTTCTAAGGTGGCAGGTTTACTAACCTCTTTGTAGTCCATGAATCACAGAATCACAGAAATTAGGGTCTGGAAGGGACAGCAGTCTATTTAATGATTACTGCTTTTCTATGGAAGAAAGAATTCAAGACAGTTTCTTTGGCATTTTCATCTTTAAAAATATTTCATATTTATGCCATCAAAATTAAAACTTCCTTAAGGTAATGACAACTGAATAATTTGGACTATTCCTGCAAGAGCCAAGCTGTCAGACTGATGGTCCCCTTCTGAGTATTGCTTCTTCCTTTGCCTGCCCATCCCCCTGCTTCTTTCTTGATTTATCTGCCTTGAAGCTTTTAACTCATATGAATCTCTCTCTTGCCTGCAAGGGTTCATATATTTATTTTTTTTTATGAAATAAAGGTTATTTGTAGGGTGATTTTTTTTTTTCTGCAGCTAAAGAATTATTATTTATCTGAGCCAGTGAAAGCCTCCACATTTATAATGTTAGCCTTAAAAGCAAGAATTTTCCTTTATAACTACATCCTCTTAGCTATACAGTAGTGTATGTCCATCCAGTTTTGAACTTATTTATGAAATATATGTACATAGGAGGCCCACACATCTAACTAAACAGAGCATTTGTTGTTGCTTGGGTTAGTTTGTTAGCACACTTTTATTGTGATAAGATACATATAGAGGAAATCCAGCCCAAGTGGGATCTGCTTCAGCAGAATCTACTGAATCAATAGTTTCTATAAATAGTTTGAATGCTAAAGTACACGTTCATGGCTCTACTGTCATTAGCCAGTGGTTTTCAATGCCTCAGTTATGAAATGGGTGTCACTTACAGGGCTTTTTTGAGTAGAGTGACAGAAGATGCAGGGAAGTTGTGAGCTGTTTCTGCAGCCAATTCTGTTTTTTGGTCTTCAAATATTAAATATTTTTTCTGAGCTTGAATAGCCAATTAATTTTGATAGAATTGGGCGAGTTTTTGCTTATTTAGGTATCTAAATGAAATGTTAACTTTGTGGAACTGACAAACTCATCATTAATTTACACACATAGATGAATAGATTTTGATATACACCTGAAAATGAACCTCTAACAGATTACATTATGTTACATACTGAAAAATGATCACATGTTTAAGGACAGAGACCAGAAGCTGTCTGCTCTGCCATGGTCTCCTGAGGCCAGAGTTACAGTTACAAGCACAATAACACCACTGCAAGTCTGTACAAGGTGCAGTTTTTTAATTTTTACTGTTGGAGTAAAGAAGAGAAACACTAGCTTCAGTGGGCTTTGGTTTACCTTGTGAATGCATATTTTTTTTTAATTTAAATACTTTATTTGCTAAAGCTCACAGGTATGCCCAACTGCAGCAGACATTCCTGAAACTGTTTGACAAGACAATGGAGTTATCCCAAAAAGCAGGTTGCAGTGTTTACAAAATCTGGGCAGTAAGTGATGCTTCAGCTCCTGCAGCAGCATTGCTGTGTTACCTCTGGTTTTGCAAGGATATAAAAAAATCCAAAAGGCAGCAGAGAGAGGTAGCATCTATTTAAGATTCTAGACCAATGGTTATAGAAGTGAGATCTGATGCCTGACAGCTTGCCAGTTTTCTTCCATTTATCAGCCTGTCTAATCCTAGTCTCTAGTTTCATGTTGAAGAAAAAACAAAAACTGCAGAACCTCCACTATGTTTTATAGTTGAGAACTCAGCATTCAGACAGGTGTTCGCAGGAGCTCTGACAGTTTTGTCAGCCATAGTAGGTGGTTCCTCTGCAGAAGGCTGGAAACCTGAGAGCAGAGTGGGACTGTATGTCTTCAGTATGTTAGCAGTACTTACGAACTAAGAAGTTATGGAATATATATAAAATAACTAATGGGAACTAATCCACTTTCCCCTCCTTTTTTTTTTTTTTAAATGCTTTGCCAGAAAACATTCATGCTTCTATACCAATGGTTTAGTGGTTTTGTCTGCTTCTAAAGAGGACAAAAAGAAATAGATTTTCTTATGCTCAATTTTTAGAATTTATTTTTGTATCCCCTGAGTATTATCTCAAATGATGGCATACACTTTTCATTCTGTTTTTGGCTGGTGCTCTTCCTGAAAGCAACGCTCTGTTCTGCACATTGCTCTGTAATCTTCTTAAGTCATCGTTTCACTTGCACTGTAAATAGAAATCCATTTGTGTAATTGATGATTTTGTTATTACAGAAACTTTTTTCTTTGATTTCCTTTCTACAAAGATGTCAAACATTCCATCTTTAGCCTAGAACTAGCCCACATAATGTGTTTAGGGATCTGCTTCTTACTGGAGACAAAGTAGAGGCTTTCAAGTTAGAAGCCACATTTTTTACCTTATGCTTTTGAGAAATTTTCTTCTGAAATTGGAAATCAAAGAGCTGAGCAACAGTGTTTGCCCAAGCCAATGCCTCTGACAGAGCATGAACTTCTGAGTCTTATTGCTCCCTTTTAGGAGTGAATCCCCAAATCTAATGTATAGACCAGCAATCTGTTAACTCTCTTCCTACATCTGGAGGAAAGCATAAGATGCAAAGCTCACAAATGAAGAGAGAGAATGCAAAGGGTATCAGCAACTGTCTCATGAAATAAAAAGACAGGGAAGGAAATGATGGACAAGTAAAAGATAATAGCAGTGACCTCAAAAAGGAGCAGATTTTTAAAAGAAATCAGCTATAGTAAACATGACAACACAACACTGGAAAACTTTCATCATCAATGTGTGCTCACAACTAAGAGAATATCTCTGAAGGATGGTTTGTGTTTGACTTCTACTCTTTGTGCCAGTCCTTTCCTCACAAAAGAGCACTTTTTGCTACTGGCCAATGTGTCTGCAGCATCTTTAGTTCTTATTGCAGTGTATGCAGCCATGGAATCTGTCTCTGGTTGAATAACCTGGCTAGGCAGTGTAATAAGAGGAAACATGCACAGGATCTGGCCCAAGCATTTTTCTTCCTTAGCCATAGCTAAAGCGATCTAGAATATCCCTAAATTGTGGTGAGAATAAATGAAAGTAATTACAACTTTACTTTAAAACTCTTCATAGACTTTCATTTCCAGCAAGATGGGAGAACTCTCCCTATTCATTGTTAAACAAGAAAGTGGTTTCATGAAGTACAATTTTTAATTCCCTGCAGAAAGGAAAACATACCTGTGGTTTTCTCTTGGATCAGTCACATACCCAGTTGAAATACATGCATTTTTCAGTACATTGATATTTTTTTAGAATTCCCGTATCTGAATTTGATATTGTATATTAAGAAGGAATTACCCCAAACCCTTCATTATAATGAAAACCAAAAACCCAGATATGTTTGACACCTAGGGAATCATACTTTTTTATGACCCTGTTTTGCCCTTTACAAAAGCCAGCTTAAGTTGGTTTGAACTGCCTGTGATTGCTCATCTTTTCTAGTCATTACTTCCTGCATACACACAGCAGAAGAAAAGTCTTGTGCCAAAGAAGATTAATGAAAATCTACATTACACTTCATTCAAAGCATCTGCCTGCTTTGCAAGTCATGCACTGGCACACATACTAATTAGAGCAGAACAAAATGCGCCTTTTTTGGGGGGTTGGTTTTTGGTTGGTTGTTTTTTTGTTTTGTTTTTTTGGTTAGTTTTTTTTTTTTTGCTCTTGGGGAGGAAATTGAAAAAGCTATTTTCTCCCTAATTTTTTTAAATGGTCACACCAGCTGTGCACATTAAATATCTCATGTGCAATATGCTTTTAGTAACTGAGACTGCTGCACGGGTTAAATGAATAATTCTGCTTTCTCAAAAAAAGCACAATATAACAATCATCCTTGAAAAGGGAGAAATCTACTTTTCTACAAATAAAAATGTCATAATGATCACTAAAAATATATCTGCACCCTGAACAAATCCCCTGATGCTCTGGCATATAGTGCTATGCAATAGGTGCTGACAAAGGGAGAAAGCAGATGGTATATTGTGAGTCATTTTTACAGAGGGAATAAAACACAGGTAACAACACACCCATTAACAGAGAGGGCTGTTGAGGAATTTCCTGAAATTGTGGAATGAATTCTCCAGTAATATGTGTTCGTTCTGAGCAGATTTTCCTGCCTTGTGGCTGAGAGTGGATGGAAGTGGAGGAAGGGAACTGGATCGATGAGAAGTTGTTTAACCAGCGTGGGTGTTGCACTGGCACAAACACTTCTTGTCCCTTTGCGTGCCTGTGGGTCTCATGCTTTTTTCGGAGGCAGGGTATATCCTGCACATCAACCCTGTGCACTTCATGGGCATGGCCTTGCCCTTGGAAGTGGGAAATCCCTTTTCTACCAGGAACAGGACCCAGGAAGCACAGGTGAGTTGTTGCAACAGAGCATTACAGTCACCCAGGGGAAGCGAGCAGAGTTGCTTTGAATCTGAAAGACCAGCCAGTTGTCCTGTCAGGTGTGAATGCCTGAGCACCATCAAGGAAATGATTGCACATCATAGAGAAGAAAAGGCTGATTCTAGGCAGTCGGTTTGACCTTTGGGAGAAGATTGCTGAAAAAGAATAAATTACCACCAAATGTATGTATATAGGGAGGAAAAAAGAAAGAAAGAAAGAAAGAAAGAAAGAAAGAAAGAAAGGAAAAAAAAAGGCATAATTGCACTCCCAGGTATCCACTTCCAGGAGATGGATGTGCTTGAAAGAAAGAAAACTTTACAGAGCTCTTTGTCTAGCTTGCTACATGGCAGAATAACATCCTTCAGTCTGTCAGTTTTTTGCCATCAAAAGGCTATGAAATTCAAAGAAACGTGTTCTTTATACATAATTCAGTGTAGCTTTCTGGTCGCATACTTTCTAAATAGTATTTTTAGGGGTTTTGAAATGATGAGAAGACAGGGGCTGGCCAGTTTTCATTAGACCACCTTACAATTTTGGGCAGAACAAAAAAATAATTCTACCGTGTTACAGAAAAAGGGATAGTGGATAAGTAACACAATCACCCTTTTTTTGGTGTGTGTGGCTACAGAAAAACCTCATTCTGTCAGCAAAATGTAGTTTGAGTGAAAAATCAGAGTACATTAGCTATGTGGCTCCAATTTTGTATGTAAATTGCTTCTCAGCATTAGTGCTTTGGTGACAAGCAAAGAATGTAATTGTGTTTTGAGTTTTTTGTCTGATGATAAGTCTCTGTACTCACTGCTGCCTAACTTGTCACCACTGTGGTGAGATCGATTGCATCTTAAGTGCTCCAAATCATAAGATATTTAGCATATATTCACTAAAATTCCTTTTTTTCCTCCAATAACATTTTAAAGTAATTTCCTAAGATTATGAGTTTAAAAACTCAAAATCCCTGGGAATTTAAAGCTAATAACCCTGGGATTTAAAGCAAATATTCAAGGACTTGTTATTATATAATAATTTTTAATATGTCATACATTGTTAGAAAAAATTATTTTTTTTTGGCAGGGTGAGATTATTGCTTTTCTTCAGTTCTCTTAAAACTTGCAGGCCTCAAAGAGACATCCAGATAGCGTTACACTTCAATAAACTGGCCTACAGCTTTTTAGGTTTAAAAGATGAAATGGATTCTACCTCACAAATTCATGACATAAATATCTATCTTTGCCTTATAAAACCTGGATCCAGAAAATAAAAACCTGAAAGCTTGGCTTGTCCATCTTAGTGAAGTCAAAACATAGTAATATTAATATTGATAGCCATGAAAAAATTGTGGAAGAGGAGTAAATGCCAAATAATGACAGAAATTATGTGGGGTAGAGCAGATTGTAGCACTGTCTCAAGTGCAGATAAATAGCCACTTGCCCCAAGTACTTTTAGGTTGGAAATTGGACATTTTTTTAATGATTAAAAGACTTTGACTTTGCAAATGATTTTATAATGGCAGTAGCAAGAGCAAACTACCCAGCAGATGTTAGACTGGCTAATGGTGAATTGACATTGGGAGTGTTATGGCATTTTTCTTGCAATTGCAGGCAGCTTACACTCAGGGAGGACCCAAAAGCCCTGTTCAGCCCCAGGTTTCCGGAAGCTTTCAGCCTTTGGATCTCATGCAAATGTTAAAAGCAAAGCTTTTTGCTGCAGGAGGCAGATCTTCATTTTCACTATTGTGGCATTTACCCAGTTCAGGTTTTGTCACAAGCTGTCTGCTGTCAGGAAAGGGAGTAAAGGGAGAAAGAAGGAAAAGACTTGTTTTGTCAGAAGTGCCAACACAAGAATTTTGAAACGCTACTAAAATAATGTACAGCTTTCTGTATCATATCTTCATTTCCTCTGCTGCCATTTCCCTCCAATACAAATAAGCTACCCTAGTAACCCTCCTGGTAACCAGCACCATGTCGATGAGGGATGAAAACAGATTTAAGTCTAAGAAGAGACACATCTGAATGATATGTGTTCAGGTGTAAGTTCAGTGTCTCTTTTAATGGTTCTCTAGAATTTGAAAAATGAAGCTTCACTGAAGAGGTGGCTTGAGAATAGCATCTTTGACTGCTGTATTGATTGCATGAGCTTGCACGGAACTGTGGTTCCAGGATAAAATTTAAGTTTTATTGTGTTTAGAAAGAGGCACTTGTAAGGTTCTTCAGGATGGGGTGTGAAATTAGCCTCTCTTCTTTTTCCCTCAGATGCTGTCATGTCATAAGACATAATGAAGTTTATGAATATAAACAAGTACACCATCAAATTGAAAACCAGTATATAGTCTAAAGAGGCAGTTAGAACAAAGCAGGATTTTCTTCCACCTTATGACTGACCCTGAGCATGAATGTAAGGAGGGGCAACTTTATCAATGTGCACTATTTATAATGAGTAAAGAAGTTCTGGGAATGGCTCTGACAAAGCCTCTTCTCAAAATTGAAAAGCAGCATCCAATCACAGCAGGCACACCTTCTTAAAGAGCAAATCAGGGCTTTAAACACTGTTATTATCTTCTGTATTAAACTCTCCCACTGCACTGGGGAAAGGAATACAAGTTCTCTGTAGTTTCAACACTTAAATACCACAAAAATGCCTGGTATTGAGATGAGAAATCATCCAGTGGAACTAAGCCTGGCACTGACTGTAGATAATGCTAATAATGTGTATTGGATTGTGCTCTTCTCCCTGTCCTCTTTTGTTATAAACAAATTCCTGTCACTTCATTTTGATTGTTATAAACAAATTCTTATCACTTCATTGTGTCTTATGGGGAATGTCTTATCAAACAGGCCTCACACACCCTTTATTCTCTCTGATGTATGAAGATGGCTTGATGTGCTGTTGTTATATTCCAGTTTTGAGAAGCTGGATGTATATAAAACAAAAATCCTGTTTAGAAGGTGATTTGTTTGGTTAGTTGGTTGTTGTCTGGGTTTTATTTTACTTTTCTCTTTCACTTCATTGTGTTGCTGGGGATGAGAGCTGGCAGATGCCAAGCCATAGGTGCTAAAGGACATATATTCTCAATCCATGTTTTACCTCACATATCAGAAAACCTTATGGCAACTGAGGTTTGGACACTACAGGTTACATAGCATTATTTGGGATGAGCATGGATGACCAGGTGATGCACTTGATTTCAGAACATGCTGAGGTTGTTGCAACAACTCAGGAATGTACGTGCTTGCTAAAACCTACTCCCATGTGTCATACAAAGACAGCCTAGAATTAGATCAATCTGAAGAATTTAGGCCTGTAAACCTGCAGGAGGTTGCTTAGTATAACAAGTAAATCCAGATTTAAATATTTAAACTTTTAAGTATCTGAGCATTAATGTGTACATTTGAAACCCTAGAAATATGTTTGTTGTGTAAGGTGACAGTTCGACCGTAGCATTTGCTCTGCACTTTTTGTTGTATTTTACTTCTACCAAAATCAACTGCTGAGCCTTTTTAATGTGTTTATTCAACTGCCTCAGTTACTGATGCAAATTCACATAAAATAGGTCTCATATTGCTAGAAAGGCAATATGTAAGAAAAGGATACGTGCTCTTAGTTTCTGCATATTTAAGAAACGCTCAAAGGAAAAAAAACAACTCTCTAGGATTTATTAGAAGATCTAGTTTTACCTGTGAAATAGCAGGAGTGCATCAAGCTTGCTTCATCAGAAAATGCTGAGAGCATAACTGTAGAACTGTTACCACAGATGTGGCTTTGTGTTTCATATATAGAAAGCTGTCTTTGGACATAACCAGCTGGAGCTCTTAGCTGGAAACACAATGTTTGGACAAATTGTCTTTTCTTGTGTCCTTTCTTGCATGCTATGGTCTTAAATAAAAATGAGCTGATCTGGCTTTCGATAAGAGCAAAAAAGAGGTCAAAAATATTATTCTACTCCAGAAATGAACAGTGCCCTTCAGCTTCAAGTTTGACCTCCAGTTCTCACATTTCTTAGTGTGTGAGTAAGAGGGCAGTGTAGGCTCAAACTGTTAATTATTGATTGGTTGTTTCGGTATTTTTTTTTGTGAATAGTGTGCTTAATGCTATTATAAGGCTTCAAGCAGAGAGAGAAATTGTCACCTCATAGGGCAGTCAGATAAATGCAAGGACTGGAAGAGCCTAGTCCCTTCTGATGTAATAAAGAGATTATTTATTTGAAAGGAGGTGTAAAATTACTTCCTATTCATCCACACCCCTGCTGAGACTAAAATTAACCTAAAGAGGTGCTTAATGGCACCTACCAAGCCATCGTATTAATTAAAGAGCTTTAAAACATTTACTTTACAGAACAGCACCTTTTATTTGCCATGATTTCTTTTATTTGATGCTGTAGAAATGATATATACTGATAACTCTCATGTCACTAATGACTTCAGACTTTTTTTTTGGGAAACGGCTCCCACACTGTACTTGGCTATATATATATATCTATCTTTCCATGAAAGTTGTGCTGCCAAAACATCTCCTGCCATCACAGACATTGATGGCTGAGGCAGCCTGGAAATGCCAGTTAATTTGGCCATTATAAGTTTTATACTGAATTTTGATTCCTCTGCAGAGATAAGGTGAAAGAGGGGAAAAAAATAATATCTGACTTATCTAACAAAATCTAACTAATAAACAACATTGAACAGTGATAAAATATGCTGAAGATGAGTGGTGACAATGAATATTAATTTTTGCTTATCTTCTACTTTCAGTATGACATTGTCTGAAGATTTCACAGATACCAAAGAGTAGAGTCTTCCTGCAGCCTGCAGGGCAGAAAATGGTGTTCTACTGGAGCACCAGAGGAGCAGAAAATAATAACCAGGTCTTTTCCTTCATATTCCCATATTTACACTAACACTTTTCTTCTTCTGGCATGTCACAGTGAAATTGGTGCTGCTTTAAATGCATGAGAAAAAAAAGGAGATTTGTGACAGGAAGGCGAAGCTCAGAAGGATTGTACCAACATGGATGGGCTGGATAGCAATCTGCACAGGTAGGTGAACATTTCTGGGGATCTGGTTCCCCATTTTTAGTGTCATATTTTAAAAGGAACTCACAAACCTGGCAGTGTAAAGGTTGCAAATAACTTTCTTTCTCTGTACATACACATTTGAAAATTGCTGTTTCTTTCTGGATAAAGATAATATGCTTGTGTTCCAGACATTTTGTAGTGCAAATCCCCTTGTGGTTCTTTTCAGCCATTTCAGTCATGCTCCCAGCTGTAGATGTGTCACTGGCAAAAGCCTGAGGGGTGCACACACCTTTTGCTTACGTGGCCACATCTTTCTAGCATCTTTTATCTTTTTTTTTTTTTTTTTTTTTTTTGTAATCCTGCTTTGCTTCCTGCAAGTAATCAAAAAAAAAATTTCCTTTTTATAAACAGTGTTATTCACAGCTAGCCAATTGTTTTTGTATTCAGTGCTTTAATTTATTAAGATTTTCCTTGAAAGTCTAATTTGACTAAGGGTGGGACCCTATAGTTCCATTCCCTCACCCAGTGAAATGGTATCAGGCTCATGCTGTTGGTCTGGATTCAAAGATGTCAAAAAATGTTGAAGAAAGGCAGAGCCAGGAATTGAGATGGGTCAGTGCTACCCATCCCCCTGGGCACACTGATTTCACCAAAGGATGGTTCTGAGTCAATGCATGATTACAAGAGGAAAACTTTATTCAAAACAGCTATCTGCAGATGCTTGCTCGTGCCAGCAAAAGCAGTCCCTTTCAGAAACAATGCCATGTAACACAGCCATCTGTATACATTCTTGGACCTCAGTCTCTGGAGCTGGAACGTGGCTGAAGCATTCTGCACTAAGGAAATAACAAGTCTAATTTAGGAAAGAAACCAGCAGAAATACCTACTACTGATAAGTTATTGAAAGCACAGCTCAGGATCCCATGCCAATTGGCATGCTGCATTATTGACCAGATTTTCATCAAAAGGATTTGAATAATTTTGAAGTGGGATGCAGGAACATATAGTTGGGTTGAAATAACTAACAATAAAGCTTTGTATTAAGTAACTATTCAGCTACAGTTATTGAGACAGTTCTACCCACCCTAAACTCCTTTCACTAGCTTGGATCCACAGAACTTGATGAAAAACATTCTATTTTTCTGTGCACATTAAAAGAAAAACAACGCAAACCCCCAACTTTTTAGAAATGATGAATGGTTGAATTCACACTAATTGTCTGTTACACTGTAACTTGCATTTACAGATTCCCACTGTGATACAAAAGCTGAAAGTATTTTTCCTTCAGCTGGTTAATGTATTCAGAGTCTTTTAACTATGGCTGGAAGTGATGAAAACATGTCATTTTTCTGACATGTATTCTCAACCAAGAACTCTTTACTTGTCTTTTGCAAGTACAATAGACTGTCTATAATAACATCTCGGCTCTAGCTGTGGTATTTTTGAAGCAGATGCTCATGTTAGTCATCAACTCTTGCTCATATTAGTATGCCTTAGATACACCAAGCTCTCACTGAAAGCAGGGAAATTTTTCATGGCATAGGTACACACCAACATGAATTGGGGCTGCGTTATCCACTCCTTTATGTCAAGATCTATGCCCAAGGCAGAATATAAAGTACTCCCAGAGAATGTAGCAAAAGGAAATTGCAAAATTTATTTAAAGCATATTTTGTTGGTAGTGCTCACAATGTATTTGGGAATGGCTACCATATGATTTCCAATTACTCTGGGCTTTTATGTTCTTCAGGGCAATAGACATGTTTGGTTTGGGTTTTTTTATTATTTGTTTGGGGGGGGGGTTGTGTTTGGTCTTGTTTGTATGCTTGTCTTTGTTTTGGTTTTTTTTTTGTTTGTGGTTTTTTTTTGTTGTTTTTTTTTCTTTTCTGGACAGTTTTGGTTTTTTTTAAAATTTTGTTTATATAAATTGAAAAAACAAAAGGAGAACTTCTTAAAAGTAATTATTTCATGTATTATTTCAAACAGTTTTATAGTTGTTCATGGGATCAGCTGGAGCACTTAAATATTTTAGAAATGATGGCCTATTTAGGGCACTCTATTGGCATTGGGGATGAGCAAAATATATAGCTAAGTAGCTATAGAGGAATGGATATGTATACTAGGGTACAAAATGTTCAATGGATAGAAGCAAAACACTGTTGTGGTACCAGGTATCCTTGTCTTTACATTTGACAGCCCACACTTGTGCTCCAGTGGCTTTCCCTGTTCTTTACAGATGTTGTTGGATTCCGGCTGCCCTGTGACCTTGTTCTGCAAATTCTGTCAAGTATAATGATCAATGCTGAGCTCCCTGGGCCCCCTCAGCACAGTCCTTTATCCAACTCTGAAGAACAATCTCTGCATGACTATTTAAAGTCCCCCCAGGTATGTGAATCCTGAGGTTGTGGCTGTAAAGTGATGTGAATTGTCTCTAGAAAGAAAGAATATTACTACAACAAACAACTTCTGAGGTATTTTTCTGGCCCGTTTGGCTTCAGAAGGGTTAAAGCTTAGCCTGTGGATTTTCAGTGATTTGCCTCATTACTGGAAATAGCACTGCATATGATGTGTGTGGAAGGGAATTAGTTTAGTGGCTGTACAGTAAACTGATTATTTCAGGTATTGTCATTTTATCTTTCTCCTATGAGCATGAATTTACATATCTAGAGAAAGAGCAGGGAAGAATTATGATTACTAGAAATATTCACCTACTAGCTGAAACTGCAGTGAAATGCTTTAATTCATTTTAAAATAGGACTTTTTTAGAAAGCTGACAAAATGGAGAGGGTTCACTATAAGGCTACAAAAATTATTCAAGGTTTGGAAAACCTGGTACATATTTAGAGGCTTAATTAGCTCACTCTTCTTTAAAGGAAATTTAAGAAGTGATATGATCAGCCTCCAAATACTTATTTTGTCGTTCCTAGTGACAGCTCCTTTCTCTCTCAAACAAAAGCATTACAAGAGTCATCCAAACTACTCAGTGCCTAAAAATAAGAAACAGTATTTCTAATTAGATAGATAGATAGATAGATAGATAGATAGATAGATAGATAGATAACTGATTTAAATCAAGACCATTGACTTACTGGAAGGAGGAACTTAGCTCAGCCGCTTAGCTCAGCCACTTAGCTCAGCTTAGCTTGATTTGGGCTAAAGGATGTTCACCAACAGGGATATCCAAAAGATCAGTCTGAAGGAGGACGTATGATGATAACAGTTCTTTCTGCCCTTGTCATCTGTGACTGTATATAAGGGAGAGAGATAGGCAGTAGAGAACTGCTTATTTGGAATAGACACTATTTTACAGCCTGCTAAAAGACTTCAAGGCCAAAGTGAATTCCATAATCATGGCAATTAAAGCATAGCTGGCTATCTTTCCATGTTAGGCTTTTTAGTTAATCATGCAAAGGTCATTATTAATGCCACTCAAGCAGAGCAGAACATGTAAAAACTCCTCTGACAAAAATGGGTTGCAAATCTCACCTTTCTCACTAAAACTAAAACCTTTTCTCACCTTCAAACTGCATTTCACTTGCAGGAATCAAATTTTTAGATCCCCATCCCTGACACAGCCAGACGTGAAGTGGGTGATGTTTTAAGAAGAAAGGTTGGATTTGTGTG
>JANHGL010008703.1:60749-86619 GCA_024611195.1 Ceyx melanurus
AAAGCTGTACAGGTTGTTTTTAAAAGAGTCACTACTTTAGAATACAAGGTCCATTCCTACATGTTTAAGATATTTTACTAGAATTTCAGGTGTACATATAGATTGTACTTGAAATTGTATCAATGAAATATACAGATATCACTAGGTTCATTTATCTTTTACTGCAGAAAAGTAAATAAATGTTGAAGAGAAATCAATAAATACTGCCTCAGTAGGCAGGTAGACAAAGAAAGAAAATCATTTTGAAAGTATGCTGCATAGAATATAGTATAGCATAAAATATGATTGTTTAAAAACTGAAACCAATTGTACTTCTGTTTTAAAATTGTATTCAGAGAGTTGCTATCCACTAGTCCATACAGTTTGCAAAATATGTGATGAAAAGCAGTATTTTCCTCATTCTTTGTAGAGCAGCTGTTCCTATTCAAATACATAGCAAAAGTTCTGATTATTAAATCTTTCTTCTCTCAGTTTGTGCTCCTGTTGCCTAATTTTATATCCCTTGGTAGCCCTTTTCCTTCATCTTTTCTCCATAATTAGGGAGCAGAGTTGAATGATTGTTCATAGAGCAGGACCTCCATTGTCAGGGATTGAGTCTTTCGCAGAGGATGAGCTCTGCTCTGCCTCCGCAAGGAACATGCTGCCAATTATTTTTAGGGAAGAGCTGGCTTACAGTAAACATCTCTCTTTTTATGGTGACAGACCTAGCTAGGAGAGTGAAATAATAAATCTTATAGAAAGATGAGGTGACCAAATTATTGAAGGAGAAATCACTTCTGCAAGGTACTGAGAAATTTGGTGACAAAGCCTTCAAACCCTGGAAGGTTTTATCCATCTCTTGGATAATGCTATTTTACTTTTTAGAGCATTTCGTGTCTTTGAGATGCACGACAGATATTTCTTCATTCTCCTAATGGTTGTATGAAGTGGGTGAGCATTATCTCAGCTTTACAGATGGGGAAAGGATACAGAGAGGTTGAATGATTTCTCAGACCATGGCGTGAATCAATGTCAGAACCAGGAATAGGATCAGGAAGTGCCTGGGAGTATACCCCCATGCTGAAACCACTCAACCACACTGTACCCAGCATAAGAAATGGAAATTAATTTTTAATATTCCCCTTTCTAAAGTGAGATTTTGGATTTTAGAAAAATTAAATATTTATTTCATTATGTATGACTTCATAAGTCTATAATTTATACCAGATAGATTTATTGCCTTTATTTCCTCATGATAATTATATAGTACTTGTTGATCTAATGGGCTTGTCATTTTTAGTAATGTATCCATCTGCCCAAGAAACAGCATTATTTGCCTGTTATGTACTTAGGAACAGAGTGGAACAGTATGCACATGAAAATGACACTGAGCTTCAATATTAAAATGAAAGGGCTTTCCTTCTCCTAAACACAGATTAAATATACTAAATTAATTTACAACTACTTCAGTTTTCTAAGTAAATTTAATCCTCTGATATTTATCAGGCTGGCAGCATTGAAGTCCTCTGTTTACTTAAAATATTGAATATTTAAACTGCTGATATGTAGCAATGACGCCAGCAGATTGTAAAGAGTTTACAAACATCAGTCAGGCTGCCTTTAGCAGGAGAAAAAAAACACCAAGTGCCCCTGACAGGATGGTCTTTCAAGACCTATGTACAGGATAATGTTTGACACTGACTGGGAGAGGGAATATTCAGGACTGAGACAACTATAGTAACAGAGGTTTTTCTTTAGTACCAGAAATCTCCTTTTACTTCAGAAACTCATTAATTACCACCACTGACAATATGATACTGAAGCCTCTGCAGCCATGGCATCACCATAAACATAAATTTAAAATTCCAGACCTTCTGCCCAGTCAGACTCAAAATTCATTTGTTTCCATGACTCAATTTATTTTTATCAAATATGTCCCTTGCCAGAGCCACATGGCTTCTACTCTCCCTGTTCAGAAATTAGTCTCCTTGCCCAACAAGTCTAAGAATCCTCATGTTTCACAGGCCAGTCTTGGGTCCTTAACATTTATTTTCTCTGGGTGAAAACCAGGTTAAACTGCATCTTCCTTTGTATAAATAGTATATATGAAACCGGGAAAACTGTGACATTGAACAGAGAGACCCTAAAAAGTGTCCTGACATTTTCCACAAATGAATATTGCATTTTCAGCTAAAAATAAGCTCTATCATATTGTTCACACCTGCATTATTATGCTCATGATAAATTTGAAGCATCCTACAGTTACATTCAGCCAGAGAGTCGAACGGAGGGCCCTGCTGAGTGTTTTGATATAAATGTGTCCTTTAAAGGTTAAGCACAAATGAAAGGATGTAGCATTTTTGTTCAATTACACTGATGTCTTAAAGGCAGCATTGCTATCATACACTGCAAGCCAAGTGATATCATAGGAATAAACAAGGATTGAGGCATGGGGAGATAGTGACACAGAGAAATGCTGACACTGTGTAAATACAGGGGGGAAAAAAAAGACAAGAAGGGAAAAACTGAATGGGCTGCATTGCAAATGGATTCATTGCTGTCATCCTGCTTTTTCTACTTTCTCTTTTGGTCCTAAATTAGACTTCATCAATCTGGGTCCATCCCCATTCCCCTCCCCTGCTCACCAAAAATCTGCTTAGCATTGCAAGGGTCAGAACTAATCATGGAAGGAAGACATTCTCATCTGTTTCCCTCCCTTGACATCCCCATGGGTACTCTGGTCATCCCCAGGCAGCCTATGCACACATGTGAGGAAGAATTTGGTCAGTATGCTACCAAAAGAGGAAGAATTCAAAAGGGAGGAAGTGATGCAGATGGCTAAGAACCACCCGTGAAGGACTCCCAGGGTGACAGATTAGCTCTGCTATTTACTGTTGCAATAGATGCCCCTAAGCCTTTGCCACAGAGCTCAGTGTGAAGAAGATACTGGCTACAGGTGTGAGTGCTCAGGATGCTAGTTCCCCTTATTATTTACCTGTTAAATGGTGCATAGAGGGGACACATAAAAAGTAGAAAGACTGGGGAGCTCCAGCTGTCTATGATAGCATTTTCTCCACTTCATGTGATCTTTCTCTTATAACAGGTGAGGTGTGTTGGGTTTTTTTTCCCTTGGTCTTGTACTATATATTAATGTCCTTATCTCTCTTGTTTACAGTATGTTTTGACTGATGATAAATTGAGGGACTGTGGTTTGAACTCCTCATTGTAACTGGCCTGACATCTCTTTCTCATTTATAGTGTAGTTTGATTGCCAATAAGTCAGGGGAGTGGCAGCTGGTTAGTTTTTTCCTGAATGCATATTTCTATTTAAGGAAAGAAACCTATTCCTAAGTAGTCTGGTAGCTAATTTGTATGGCATTCTAAAAGGGTGATACACCTCAGCATTATTATTAATATTGTTCTTTGGCTTTGTAACAATTTCACTTTTAAGATGATGCTTTTTCTTTCCTTCTCCTCTTTTCCTTTCTCTTCTGCCAGTTGTGTTTCTATTTTTCATCAACATTATTAAAGCATTGTAGAATTACATTCTATGTATTAAGAACAGTTACATTGATTCTTGACTATTTTTCATCTTAAACATCAGAAAAGGTATTATCTGCTTTGCAAAAGCAATGTCCAGGTACTATAATTGTTACATTTGTGGAAATCATTTCATTGGTTGCTTCCTTTGCATTATGGACTGTAGCCAGTCAGGGTACCTTCTTTATTTTGATAGAGAATGGATTCTGGCACTCACTGTGTTGTTGATAAGTGTCATCTCTATATAAATAATCTTTCTCCAACACTTGGCACACTACCGTCTTCCACTAGTGGCTCTCAAGTCAAAAACCAGCATAGTTTGTGGTGACGTAATGGCAAAGGGATAGTTTGCAGTGACCTCCAAAACTTGGTCAGGAATCAGTTTTCTTTAGGAAAGAAAACAACAAACAACACAAGAGCAGCAGATATTTGCATATTAATGTCGCTCTGCAGTTTCAGTCTGATTTTTAGGTGCTTTCAATTGGCTATACTTCATGAGTGCAGCCACCGTGGAGGGGGTTGAAGGGCAAGGGAGAGGGGTTCACGGGCAGGAAATCAATAATGGTGTAATTCCCTGGATGAGGCAGCAGATTCTGCAGCCACTTTTAAGTCCATTATTCACATCTGTTCTGGTTTCCATGGTTTGCAGGGTACTGCTTGTGTTATAAAGGGCATATTCTTCATCTCTCCTACACACCTTCACAAGATGCATTTAATTAAAGAATTAATACAGCTACAGAGAAATAGAAGTCAATAGTTTTGTAGAGCACCCATGGATTTTTTAACTAGATGGATATTGTCTCTTCAGAGTTTAAACATGCCACCTTTGCAGGCAAATATTTTGTGTACAATTATTGGAAAGGTTTTCTCCAGTCATTGAGTAAATGTTCTTCTCAGAGTTTAAAAATTCTTCACAAAGAATCGTCAGCTATGTCATATAAATATGCTTGAGGGACGGGAGATTGAACAAGCGAGAGTATAAATTGCTCTTGAGCTACAGAGGAACAAAAAGTAGAACAGGTATGTTTGTGTCTGTGCTTGGTACTAAAGGATGAAAGGGTGGAAAAAACCTTTTAAATTGACGCTGAAAAGACATGAGACTGCAAAATTCTGATGCAAAAATATTCAGTGGAACAAGAAGCCTAAAATGAGAGCTAAAGGCACTAAGCTAGAGGATTGAAATGTAAAGTTTGTTCATGGTGGAGAGAAAAATATTTATTCCTTGTTTTCTATTCCAAATACATTTCTTTCTGATGCTGTAATCTCACACTGCTGTTTATCTTAACCTGTGACTGTGCTTATTCCCTCTTCTCTTCTAAAATTCATTGCAGCTAGTGGTGCATTTAATCAGCCTTTTTCCTGGATGATGCCAAATAGGGAGCATCTTCTCATCAAACACCTGAACTAGTGAATTCCCCCAGTTAAACACCAGCATTTTGGATATGGAAGATTAACACAATGAAAAAAACTTAAAGGGAAAGCAAATAAATTTCAAAGA
Source organism: Ceyx melanurus (assembly GCA_024611195.1). NCBI lineage: Eukaryota > Metazoa > Chordata > Aves > Coraciiformes > Alcedinidae > Ceyx > Ceyx melanurus. The sequence goes on from JANHGL010008703.1 coordinate 65,767, forward strand.
TACTCAAGGCTAACATAACATGGCACTGAGCTTTGTTCTTGCACAGAAAACTGTTGTTTTTAGTAAATTCATTCAGTGTACAGCAATCAGATAGTGATATTTACTATCATATATTTTTAATTAACTACTGATGGGCTGCTTGTGTCACAATAGTAGCCACTTATGGGATTGAAGATACACTTGTTCTTGCAACCTTTCCAGATCTGTTTACAGTGGTTTCTATGCCATGACTAGGAGCTAAAGCAGCTATTTCTACAAGCTAGAAAATAGAAGCATTTATTAACTTTGTCTTATTTTATTTTATTTTTTTGTCCTGGGGATGCCCTAAGCTGTGCTTTCACTAGTAGTTAAATCTCAAAATGTTAATTATAGAACATACCCTAGTAAAAAAATATGGAAAAATAAACTATTTTGTCCACTGGGGAACTATAGCAAAAGACTGTAGTACAGGAAAGAAGGAAGCAAAACCAAAATGGGAAACTCTTAATTTTTTAAATATTAACTCTTTGCAAAATGACTATATATAAAGGGGAAAATAAAAATAACAGCTTGTGGACACAGAGCAGCAAGAAAATGTGAAAACAACTTCCCTGTTCAGTAGTCTATTCCTAGGGAACATTAATTAGCTTCAATAAGCAAAGTCAATAGCAAAATATACTATTTTTTATTGTCATCTCTCTAAGAAACTGCCAAACAGCTTCCTCAGATTTATTACTTATTAACATTTAGCCATTCAAAAGTATCAAGGTGACATGTATTCTTTTTTTCTCCCATACTTCCAATTATCATGTCCAAGTTGTGTCCATAATTTTAAATAACAGGGAACTTTTACGTCTGTGTGAAAACCTTTCCCCTCATCCTTGTATTGCTACAAATAGAGATTCTTGCTTGTTTTTTTGTTACTCTAATATCAAAGAATCACAGAATGTTAGGGGTTGGAAAGGACCTAGAAGATCATCTAGTCCAAACCCCCTGCCATAGCAGGGTCACCTAGACTAAGTCACCCAGGAACAGATCCAGGCAGGTCTTGAATGTCTCCAGAGAAGGAGACTCCACAACCTCCCTGAGCAGCCTGTTCCACAGCTCTGTCACCCTCACTGTGAAAAAGTTTTTCTTTGTGTTTAGCCTAAACCTCTTGTGCTCCAACTTGCTAATATAGTACATTCCAGACAGTACAATACTTGGAAGACAGATTTGGGTGGGGTTTTTTAACTGGTTGCTCTCTTTTTTTATATTACTTTTTCACTTTTAAGGAGGAGAATCACAGAATCACAGAATCATTTGGCTGGAAGAGACCTTTAAGATCATCAAGTCCAGCCATTAACCCTACACTGCCAGGGTCCCTAAACCATGTCCCCAAGCACCACCTCTACACGGTTTTTAAACACTTCCAGGGATGGGGACTCAACCACCTCCCTGGGCAGCCCATGCCTAACCACCCTCTCTGTAAAGAAATTTAGAAGAAATAAAAGAATAAAACAAAGAAAAAAAGAAAAAGAAATAAAATGTAAAGAAATAAAGAAGGATACAGCTAGTCTGAAAAGACAATTTTCACTCTCTCCACCACTACTGGTGAAGCATACTGATGTTACAGGATTGAAAGAACTGACTTTCAGCTTTGAGAGGTTATAAATAGAAGGCATTGTCATTGTCTAGCAGCAGTCCTGCAAAGGTAGAGGTAACTGAGTAGATGTATAAAATATTGGCATTAAAAAAAAAATTAAGTGAAATCTCAAAGTAGCTGATAGATATTTCTGTAACAGTCCTGTCTGCTCATGCTCCAAGTAAGGTTTTGGGTTTTTTCTTGGTTTACTTTATTATTATTTTGTAAGAAGTAAAAAACCCACCCTAAAACCAAAATACTTGAGACTGGGGGGAGTGTGAAAGTGAACACACTTAGAATCATAGCCTGGTTTGGGTTGGAAGGCACCTTTAAATGTCATCTGGTCCAGCCCCCCTTTAACTAAATCAGATTGCTCCAAACCCCTTCCAACCCAAGCTTGAACGTTTCCAGGGATGGGGCACCTACCACCTACCACATCTCTGGGCAACCTGTACCAATAAAAACTGTATGAGCAATCAGACTGTAAAAAAAAAAGTCTTCCTTGTTTGTATTCTGAATCTACCTTCTTTTTAACTTAAAACCGTTACCCCTTGTCCTGACTTCCTGCTTTGCTCTTCATTGTCCATCCCCAGACTATAGCACCAGACCATCTAGCAGAGCAGCCTGCTTGTCCTTCAAGGAGCTGGCAGGCAGAGGCCTGCTGAGCTTCCCTTCTGCAGCCAAAGGGCTCATGAAGAGGCCTTGAGTCCACACTTGGTGTCTGGACCTGCTGCCTAGATGGAGGTGCAGTCACCTTCTGGCCAGAACATGCTGGAGAGGGGAAGGACACTAAAAGCTGTAAGTTGTGGAACTGCATCCGAATGCAGCTGGTTCTGGGGATTCAGTTTGGGTACAGTGTGGAAGCAGTGAGGGAAATGTCCAAACTGGTCCAGTCTGTGGCTGTGTTACAGGTTGAGGCGCCCTGGGCTAGGTCAGTGCACTGCCCTCCTGTGCAGAAAGAGGTGAGGGGAACGCAAAAATGGTCTGGGAATTTGATAATACACTTAATGAGGCATTAGCTTTATTTAATTTCAAGTGCAGTGTGTGTCATATAAGGTGTGGTATTCCAGGGACAGATAATTTAAAATCTATCAGCCATTTACACTGATCAGCCAAACCCATCTCCGTTTGGATTTTAATTCTTCTCCAGCTAAGGTATGACAGCATTGAAGATTAAAGCTTTTTTTACTTCTCTCTAAGATCTTTGCAAAGTGCAGATTTGAAACACAGAAAGAGGTTGACCTTCATATTAACCTGAATCTCTTTTCCTGGTTCTTCTTGAACATATTTTATTCTCTTTATGCACAGTGGGGCTCTTTTTTCATGTGCTCTGCTGTTGAACAAAATGCCAAAAAGATGGAGTGTGCACATTTACATCAAAGAAATGATGAGACCATAAAAACTCATTTCCCTTGTGACTTCTTAAATTGTTGCTAAGGAATTGAATGAGTCTGTTTGAAACAATGTGTCCCTTTAAATTCTGCTTTCTTATTTGTCTTAAAACAGAAAGCCACAGTTTCATGTAGATCCTGATCCAAAGGCCACTGAAGCTAATAAAGGATTCTTGGTTACTCAAGTGAACGGTAGGTCAGATTTTTCAAGTATTTCACTATGTAGAACCCAGGACAGGCTGTTTTAAAAGGAACTTAACAATCTAGAGGGGAAAAAAAAAAAAAGCTTGGTGTATTTTTTTTGTCTAGTTAAAAATTTTGCCTTCACATGCTCAAGAATGAACTCCCTTCTGTTAGAATGGATCTGACAAGGACAAGAAAGGTCAAGCAGTAGTTAAATCCAGAAATCCAAAGCAGTGAAAATATTGATTTATTTCAGTTTTTCTTCCACATAAAGGTGGTATGCAGTAGAAACAAATGCAGGAACAAAAATCCACGATTCAGACTCTGTTGGAGAGAAACCTTCCCCAGTTCTATATAACTATTTTGGATAATCACTTTCACTGCTGTGATGAATGATTTGTTACTGCTACAATCCAGTAAGTTACCAGAAACAGTCTTGATTGCAATGAAATGGCATTGTAAAGCAATTAAATTCTGACTATTAACAAAGCTCCCACAGGGAGCATTAATTTTTAAAAGTAGATAAAGACTGCATTTAGTAGCTGTATAACAGTGGCTATACTGAAATATGGAAAAATGCTATAGCAAGTCTACACTGTTGTAGATATTCCGTATCAGTTTCCAGAAAAAGGTTATGAAGTTCCAATTTAGAAAAGCATTTAAGCATATGATGAACTTTCTTTCCTTTTAACTGGATATAAATGAAACAAATTGCTAAGTCCTTTGCTTAATAAGTAGCAAATTAAATATCTGCTTATAGCCCAGGTTCAGACTTCATTGAAGTCTCCATTCCTCTGAATTGAAGCCTTAATCCCCTGAACTGCTATGGTATTTTTGGGGTCTCTAATCCAGAAAATTCCACTTTTCTCCCAGACACAAAGCAGTCTTCTCATTAAAGATACTCAGAGTGTGTACCCACGTTCCTTTCCAAAGCTCCAGACTTCTGCTCTCCCTAATTTACAGTTTATTTCTTATTCCAAATTCATGTAGCAATTTAAGAAGGTAATTTTACAACTGTTCAAAATAGTGAATTCTTACTCTACCAGTTCAAGAAAAATCCAGTGCTGGAGAACATACTAAACCTTTTCAGTGCAGGTCTCAACCTTTGATTGAGTTGACACTTGCCCTCTTCCCCTCTTCTGTACCTCTCAGACTGTCACTCTTATACCCAGTGTCTGATCGGTCAGTCTCTCTGTTATGCCTGGAAAGGGACACATTCTGTTATGATTCCACTCTGGGATAGCAGAACAGTGGGAAAACATTGCTATCAGTAAAATATATTTAACTGTTTTTAAAATGCTGGTGTGAGCCAACAGTCTCAAAGCCTTTGAAAGGGCATCTCTCCAGTTGCTCACATTACATTATTTATATTCTCACTTGGGTTATTTCCCAACAATTTAGAACATGTGTGATAGTTTTTGTACCTGTATCTTTCTATCTGTATTTTGTCCAGAACCAAAGTGAAAATATGGGATATTTACAAAGCAAGGCTACCTAGCATGACTGGCAATCTTTAGGATTCTGGTACTAGCAACTAGCAATTTTGTTACTGAAGGTAGTTCAACCATCAACCATCTTCTGAATTACATAGGAGGTTCGGTTTGAGGTATTCATGGTTTTCTTTTTCTTTTCTTTTTTTTTATCCCCTGGTAGCATAGTTTTGAGCTAAGTGATTGAGCCAAGTTTTGTTCCACACTGCTGGTTCTGAAACTGTCAATGCAGCAGATACAGGAATATAGCTTCAGAGAATTACAAAGGGATAAATGGGCAAATTTGCTCAGTGCTTCTGATTCAGAGCTCCTTGTGCTAGGCATTTGTTCTCTGGTAGTTAGAGAAGAAGATGCCCTACTATACAGGTACTTTATTAAAAAAAAAATAAATATTGTAACTTTCACTGCAAGTGGACATTTTTTACTATTACTTAACACTCACAGCATTATAGTTTTGGTTTCAAATCTAAAGAAAGCAGGCACCTATTTTCAATACCTGTATCTAATACATTGTTGTGATAGATACTGCAGCCCAGGTTGCAAAGGATGGAAGATGACTGGTTTCAGTGTTCTTAGGAACAGAGAATAAAAGCAGTTAGGAAGGCAAAAAGAAGTCTCCAGAAGGTCTAGTTTTCATTTTTAAACTAGCACATTGTATTTTTACTATCCCACCTTGGTACTCTTTCCTTTGTCATCAGAAAAAATGATGTAACAATTTCTTACCTTTTAATCAAAGAAATATTGGCAGACCTCATGTGTTGAAAACCTGCTGTGCAAACAGCTGAATTCTTCAAACTTCTAGGAGTAAGTTTGTTACATGGGTTCTTCCAAGATGCTTCTTTGTTTTAAAAAAATGAGTATTTTCCACCTGATAAAACCTTTGACAATTCTTTATCTTCACAAGGAGCACCTGGCCACCTCAGCAGGTCTTGACTACATAACTTTCTAGCAAGACTCCTAATCAATAACATACATGAAATATATGCCTTTGTTTTTAATATGTAACAAAAGCATCACTACCATTGCAGTTGCTAGTAATTTTTTGGGGTGAAATAGTAAATACATTTTATCAGCCTAAAAATACAAGACCATGTATACTTGAGAAGAACTGAGTGTCTGTTGAAGTGACAGAGCTAGAAAAGGCAAGAATGTTAACTGATCTCAACCTAGGCATGCAATAAGCTTTGTGGAGTAATTAGTGATACCATCTTGCCACCTGTTTTCATTCCAAATGAGCACTAGAATGTGTAGTTGCATAGTTTGCATTTCAGAACTTGCCTGTAAGACCTACAATAAAGGAACAGTGCAATTGAGCTAAGGAGTGATGCTGGGAATAGTAAGGAAATAACAACTTCTGTCCAGATCTTTACAAACATTTATTGATTTCAAAACTATGTAGCCATGTAGTTGAAACCAAAACCAATCCATACTTTGCAGGACTGTAGATTTTAGTGTTCACTAAAACAGTAAGTTTATAGAGTTACTGTCTATACCATTACCATATCAATTTCCTAAAAATAATAGAAATATGCTGATTCGATGCATTACTCTCTTAAACCACTCATAAGAAAAGATTTATCTCAGTTATCCACTGGTAAAAATTATATTTCTCAATTTATTCATCTTTAGTGCATGTGGTAATATGGAAAAATCACTTTGCAAAGTGTTTTATGTCACGGATATTCCAAGCCACAGTAAAGGAGTGTATATTGAAATAATGAAAAATGTAATTTGAGGCTATTCACAAAAGAAATAATTAGTGTGTTTATGAATATTAAGCTCTAAGCTTTTACTCAGCTATGTGCTAGTAAATTTTGCAGACATAAAGAGGGAACAGACCTAACAGAGAGAAGTTATAACACTTAGAACATATGATAACTTTACTATGATTACATTTGCCATTGATAGAAAAAATATTTTAAAATGAAAACAAACAAAAAAGGATAAAGGGAAAAGGGAAGTTACATAATAAGTTTAAGTTTGCCTTAGAATCAATCCCCTTTCAGTATGATGGAATAACTGTGAAGATGCTTTTGGAACAGAGATGTGACAGACGGTGGAGACCAGTCAGAGGTCTAGAAAATGTGATCTCTGAAGAAAGACTGTGTGAACTGGGGCTCTTTTTTAGATTAAAAAAAGAGAAAGCTATGGCTAGGTGACCTCCCTTCCAGCTTTATATTTCTATTCGTAATAAAAGGAACTGAAGGAGGATCATTGCATCAAAAGATACAATCCACCTTTCAGGAAATAAAAATTGCTTTTGTATAGAAGTTGAACCAACACCTATTCTACAGATTTATATTAAAAAAATAAGGGGACATCAGTGTCCTTTTACTCCCGGAGTAAGGAAAGCATCTTGCATGGAGTGACAAGATTTTGTTAATATGCAGGAGAGTGGGGTGTTGATAAAATTCTTACCCTTGTTAAAATTCTCCTTGTCTACTGTTTGATTGTTTTAATAATATTTATTATATAAATATTAAGCTAATAGAAGATGCATGGAACTACATGGTGTTAAACCAGTAAATAAATAAATATTTTTCAACTCTGGGTGGTAGATAAATTTACAAATATCTTCACAAGAAGCACCTGGCCACCTCAGCAGGTATTGACAACATAATTTTCTAGCAAGATTCCTAATCAATAATATATCTGAAATACATGCCATATGGCCATAGACTTTTCACTGAATAATAAAAGGCATATTCGTTTGTGAAAATCATCTTTATAATATGGAAGTGGCTCTCAGATAAAAGGTGGAGGAAAGTGAACCCATTCAAAACTGGTATTAACTACCTGGGAAATTCTTTGTTCTTTGTTCACTGTTCTTCAAATAGTCTCTGATAACACTCCAGGGTCCTTTTTTCACTTTGGTTACCGGAGTGCAGAAAGATGCCTTTTCTTTTTGGGTGTCAGGGGGTATTGCACAGATGATGTTGTGAGAACAGGTAGGCAGAGGAGGGAGAAGATGGATGAGAAGAAAGGATGCATTACAAAGGCTGTTCCAGGTTTAGAAATTGAAGGAAGATAAATTGAATGCTGTAACCTTCTCATATAGAAAATCAGTGGTAGAATCAAACTTAGCACTCAAGTGTCTTGATGTGTTGTTTAGCATTTACTCCTTGCCATGGTTTCTCCTATTTATCCTATTTATCTTCCTTGACTGTGCTTATATATGTAGGTTGATACTATGCCTCTGCATTTTCGACCTGTCCAATGCAATAGTGTATAGAAAGTTTTAAAGAGTTGTATTTTCAGATTGTGTTCACATTTACTTTTATTTATTTATTTACTTATCATATAGAAGGAAAATGGAACCTGTGAAATTGTTAATATATTCAGCTGATTAGATGAAGAAACATTCCAAAGGTTACTGGTTCTGTTTCTGAGAAATTATAGAAATGGGCTTCGTCTTTGGACAGTTACTGTGAAGTCCTTTATAAATCTGGTATTCTTGTATTTTAAAAATTTCATTCTTGAGATTCTGCTTGGGAAGAAGTTGTTTTAAAAATTCATTACTATTTGATTGCAAGCTGGATGTCAGCCAACTAAATTTTTGAATTTGAAAGAAAATGCAGCATCAGCTCCTCTGGAACTATAATGGAATGAAACCCTCCAAGCACTCATTAAAAGGGCTTCTGACGTCTAGCAAAATTAGATGAGGTGTAAATCATTGAACTACCATATGTGGGTTTGAAATGGAATATTTAATTCTGTGGAATCCAAACCCAAGGCTAAAGGGAAATTTAACCACACCAGCATAATATTTTGATGATGGAAGAAGTAATACAATTTTAAAGGTTTTATGTTTAATTAAAAAAAAAAAAAGTTTACGGAGGGAATCTGCGTTGATATCTACTTTGTCTGGCATCTAGGCAAATGCTTGAGGAATAATACTAAAGCACAGTAGTAACCTTCTTCCACTGAAGCTTCTAAGAGCCCTAGAAATATTATTGAAAAAATGAGATTGTATAATTCTGATAATACAAATTATTTCTTCCCTCAGCTCCCTCCTGATAATTATGAGCCCTTTGATAGAGCTCATGCCAGGGGAAGTTTGCTATTGCTCTTCAGTCACTGAAGGATGGAGTTGGTTCCATTGTGGGACATCAGGAGCTATGGAACAGCCTTGCCTTCAATTTTCCTTGTATTCAAAATGCAACTGAAAAGAGCAAGGTTTTTTTAGTAACATAGTACTAATAGTAAATATTTCTATTCCTGTTCTTTCCATTGGCCCTTGTTAGGATTGGGGCTTCATTATTCTGATGCCATATAAGTGTCAAATTAAAAATGCCTGACCTGAATTTTTTAGTAAACAGACATAAGGAAAGGAAAGTGAGTATCAGATGTATCATCTGAACAAATAAATACGCAGAAGAACGAGTCTCATTTTGTTTTACATGAAACAAGTTTGATTTTGATCCCTCCTGACTCTATTTAAATGATAGCTTTGTGAGATATAGTTTATTATATGGTTTTACAGTAATGTAAGTTGTCAGGCTATGATTCAGCTTTTAACTGCGCTCTAGAGAATGAAGGTGAGATGGTGTTGTTTTATCATCATTATTCTCTAAATGCCTTTATGAAAGCCAGGCAATGATTTATTTATTTCACATGCTGAAAAAGTGTAACTGTCCCAACATGAAAACCAGTTTAAACAGAAAAACATATTTGTTTTCTTGTTTATATTGAACTTAAGAATGGAATACTTCTGTACAGAAATGTAGCTCCTTGTGATGGGATGGATGGATAGACTTTGATTCCTCAGAAAACTCTGTTTTTCTCTTCAAGCCAGACAAGGTGAGGCTCATGAATTACATTTTAAGAGGAATCACTTTGAAAGCCAGGGAGAGATAATGGTTTTTTTTTTTGAGGCATTTGAGGAAATCTTATGCAGAGTTTCAAATTTGTTAAGAATAAAAACATTCTTCAGAAAAGGAACAAGCTTTCAAAGACTCGGGACGTGCAGAACTGTGCTGACAATAAGGAAGATATTTGATCCCTTCACATTGTTCTCTGGAGTAGGGAAACGGAGCAGTGGGAGTGTGTTTGGATCAAAGGATGGCTGGTAATTTATTTTGTGTCCTTTTCTACAGTTACTTTGATATCCAGCATAAGCTGAAATGAATAATGTTCATTTCTTGAGTAAAATATGGTGCATTTGAAAACCAGTGTTCAAATGAGCAATAATCCAGTCTGGCTTCCTTTGTGTTATCCAAAGCAGCAGCGTCTTCAGCTTGAGATAAGGGTAGGAAGACTGCTTAATTTCAAAGGTTTTCACTTTTATCTTAGACTGGGAAATCTGAATACTTTAATGGGTTTAGGTTTTTAATTTAATTCCAGGTTGCTCATCATTTCACCTTTCAGCTGGGCTATGGAGATAATTCAATCATATTTCCCTTGACAAGTCATCTGAATTACACTTGTATTTCTCTGCAGATGTGAAAATCAGCTCCCATAATAGTGTGACAGACACTGTTGCCTTCCCTCCCTCTTTCTCCCTTAATTTAGGGGCTGCTGTGGTCTTGCTCCATAATGCAGATGTCCTCTGACACAGGAAAGACAGCTCTTGTATGAAAATGTGATGTGGTTCTTCTGCAAAGACACTAAATGCCAAAAGGTTTGGAATTAAGGCCGCAGAACAGTCATCAGGGAAGAAAGGGAACAAAAGTCACAGAGAGTGTATTTTGGAGGTCTGGGGACTGTGGGCTCTATTTTTGCCCATAGTACAAACAGCGTACTGACCTGTTTACTTACTTTCTCCCCTTCATAATTATTTTCCACAAAGACTCCTTTTCTTTTTTTCTCTTTTATCTTTTCTTTTTCTTTTTCCAGAGCTATTCCCTTGCTATCCAGCATACAAACAGATCTTTAGACCCAAATATGTGAACATGGAAGAGGATTCTTTCATCTGATCTTGATCCCAAATGGATGATGAAGAAAGACACAAATATGAAGTATCAATTTCTTAAATGATTTTTTTTCTCTTAGACTTTACACATTCATCTCATCTGTGAAAGTTCTTCTCTTGGAGAATCCCAAACCAAGCTCAATCATTTCACAGGTTTAGGAGAAGGCAAGCTAGAATGAACGTCATGACATTTCCATGCTCAGATTAAAACTTTTTAATGTTCAACTTCTTTTTGAGGTTACTAAATGTGAAGATACGTTTTTTCCTGCAACATCCAATTTATCAACTCTGTTTTTGTGCTACCCCTGAAGGTCAAGACAGAGAAGGCTGCTCAGGAGTTAACCAGTGCTGAAGTTCACCGTGCTGTGCTGCTTTTGAAAGTCCTGAGGTGTGAATTGCTCCCATCATCCCACTGAGAGCTTTCTGCCTTCTTTGCTATGGGCAGCTATCTGTACTACCAGCAGTTTCTTCTAGTTAAGAGTCAAGTATCAAAGGCATGTAAAGTACTTCCCCTTGAGGCCCAGACCGTAAAACCTGAGTTTATTCTCTTTAACTGTAGACCACACAAACCTGTGAAAGCTTAGGGTTTAAACCTGCCTTTCACATTATGCTCTGGTGTTCTGCTGGTATAGTTTTCTGACATTCTTCAGGGAGGTGTGTGCATTCATTTTTTTCCCAAAATACTCACAGAATACACAAATCTGTCCTCTCTGCTATTTATAAAATTGGCATTCATTTTATATTTGGCAGGTGTTCATACACAACCCTGGACATCAAACAGACTTTTATTCAAGGCTTTTTTTGGTGCCTTACATAAGATAGTCCCTTTCAGCTGGGAAAGTAACACCAGGAGCTTTCTTCTTCACATAGGCAGCTTCTAGAATAACATATGTATGTAGGTGAGGGTGGGTGAAGTAAAGGAAAAAAAGAAAAAAGCTTGGAAGAATTACAGAATTTTGAAAGTGTGCTACTTTGTGCACGTGTGTGCAGATGAACATTCTGACAGGACTGTGTCAGACTAACACACACTGCTGGCTGAGGTAGGTAACAATACAAGGACGTTTTGTGAGGCATGAACAGTTGCCCTATTCTTTACATGAGATCTCTGTACTATGCTGCTTTGATAGAACCATGAATGGTAACAACAGAAAAATTCATATCAAAAAATGAATACAGGTTTATTTTCTGGTTTGTCTTTTGTTTGCATTGTTTTTTAAAGTAATTCAGATAATGCAAAATGAGATAATAGGTGAAACGTTTAATATAAATAATTTAAAAAAACAACTTAAAAAATAAAACTAGACTGGTCTGTTAAACAAAACCTCGCAAACCCAAGAGAAACTCCTCTTTCAAATATCATAAACATAGTATTTTGGTCTCTAGTTATTGTCAAGAGAGTTCTATAAGCTCTGCTTTACTATGCTACACTTTGCTTTAATAGAGTGCCCTCTAAAATTTGCCTCATGTAAAAGTGAAGAGTCCATTACATGTTTTCCTTTAGTTTAGAATTACTTCCAATGGAACTAGTGAAAAAAGAGTATTCAAACTGATTTAAACAACAAAGTGAACAGATAAGGTCAGAATGAAAAATTAATTGAAAACTTTTGTAACTTGTCTGACATTATAGTAGCTCCACAGTAAGTAAATTATCTAGGCAAAGTTTATTAAGAATTACTTTTGGCAGTGCAATTAAATATTTGAATTATTTAAACAGATGGAAAGTGGCTCAATCCAAAATACGATATTTTTCACATTTTGTTTTTTGATAAATAAAAGCCATCTTCCCATAGTCTGGAAACGTGAGGGAATGGGAGAAAACAAAGAAGCACTAAATACAGTAAGCCTAATTATACTGCTGTGTAAAAAAGTGCTGTGAAATAAGAATACTCTGCTTCCAAATATTTTTTTTTTCAGTGAAATTTAATAAAATCTTCCTATTCTCTGACATTCTTATAGCCTGAAGATATTTGTCTTCATGGCTTAACAAAATTCTTTGTAGTTAGTGGTACAACCTGAGTGTTACCTTTGACTGTGGGTTCTCAATCTTGACACTGATGCAGAGCTAATCACTTTTCTAAGCAATTTGAAGCCTCAGATCTGCTTCATGAGATGTAGTTGAAAATCATATTTCAAAATCTTGCTTTGAACATCATTTTAATACTTAGTGTGAATGTGTACAGCTCTGACAGAAGTAAACTGTGATACATGGAATTAATTTCAGTGGGCCAGATGCATTACTTATCTTGTAATGACAGTGGACAGTTAAAGTCAACATGGCTGGGAAAGGCACCTGAGAAAATGAAACTCCACCATCTGTCTTTGCTTTGAGCTTGTGGAATGGCTTTTAGAGGACTTAAAAAAGTACAGCATCAGTATGAGACAGAGAATTTGGACAGGAAAAACTGACAAGCCAGATAATATATAGTATAATCCTTGTGGAAAACATCAGTATATATGTTGCTGTTATTTGAAGCACAGATCTGTCCTGTTTGAACTGAATATGAATATTATAAGTAGCAGAAATAGGGAGATGATTATCCCCCTGTATTCAGCACTGGTGAGGCCACACCTTGAGGATTGTGCCCAGTTCTGGGCACCTCAATACAAGAGAGATCTCGAGGGGCTGGAGTGAGTGCAGAGGAGGCAACAAAGCTGCTGAAGGGCATGGAGAATAAATCTTATGAAGAGCGATTGAAGGAGCTGGAACTGTTTAGTTTGAGGAAGAGGAGACTAAGGGGAGAACTCATCACTCTCTACAACTACCTGAAAGGACATTGTAGAGAGGTTGGTGCTGGTAATTAGCATGTAATAATCATGGCTAATTAGCAATAGAACAAGAGGGAATGGATTCAAGCTGCAACAAAATAGCTTTTGACTGGAGGTTAGGGAAATTTTTTTCACAGAAAGAGTGATCAGATGCTGGAATAGGCTGTCTAGGGAGGTTTCCCTGATTGCAGGGAGGTGGCTGAGTAACTATCCCTGGATATGTTTAAGGGTTGTTTGGATGTGGTCTTGAGGGACATGATTTAGGGGTGAACTTTGTAGAGTAGGGTTAATGGTTGGACTTGGTAATCCCAAGGGTCTTTTCCAACCTGAATGATTCTATGATTATCATGACACTCATTCTGTGCTTCAACATTTTTCATTTTATGCTGGCTTGCTTGTGCTATTTCTTTATACTTTTCATTATATATGTGTCCTTTTTTTCCTATATTTTATTATTGTCTTTGAGGCTTTCAGATCATTTAAGAGTTCTTGATGCAATCATATTAATTTTGGACGTACTTCTAATCTTTCCTCCATGTTAGGATAATTTGCTGTTGTACCTTTATCTCTTGCATTCCTTTTTTCCTTATCAGTTCACAGATACTTGCATTTCCCTGAGCTATTTGAAGTCCATTACCCTTATTTTGTTATTTGCAATTTAAAGGAAGAATGGAAGACTTATCATTTTTATGATCTTTTTCACTTGAATTAACTTCCACTCTAAGATTCTCAACCACTTCCTCCTAGAGAATTTGAATTAAATCTACTTTCTATGTAATTTCTTCCACTTCGTAAAAGAAAAAAGTGGTCCCTGGCATATTTGTAGAACTGAATAGACAATCTATGTCCTGACGCTGCTTTTTTCAACAGTCTCAGATAGTTGTATTCACATCTAACCACTAGTTCCTGCCATGTAAATTTTCCCAGTTTCTGCCCCTTAAGTAATTCCAACAGTTGCTATATTGAAAACACCTTCTGATGAGAAAATCTTTGGTAAGACTTGTCATTTTATGCACTTTACTCATTTTCTCTCACATAGTTCAACTGGTATTCAACAAATCTTCCTGACACTTTTTCACAGACTTTGAGAGAAGTAAGTATAACCTTCACAAGTCACACCACTTGACTTTTCCTATGTGTGTTCTAGAATATGCTATGGCCTTCCAGAACTGCTTTCCAGTATTCCTGCTTATCCAGCCACACCTCAGCAATGCCAGTTAGGTATGAAGACCATAAGGACAAGCCTTATACCTCAAACTGCAGTGTTTGTGGATTTATACTGCCACTGTTCAATGGCTCACTCTGCATTCTCCTTCTCACCATTTTTACCTTTCTGTCTCTCCCCTCCTCACATTGGCTTGACCCTATATATTCTGAATGTGTAAAGGAAGGAAGATAAAGCTTGCGGAATTTTTTCACTGATACCTTTCAAAGATTTGCTCATGAAGAACAACTTGCCAGGCTGGTGATAACAGCAGTTTATCTTACAGAGAGCCAACCATCATACCCACATTCACATCACATCTGCAGCCAGGCCTCCCCGTGGCACAGTCTGAGCCTTCATCCCCAGCTGAGAGCACAGATAGTCAGCATCTCTGCTCATAGCTTCTTCAGCCTTGTCCATATCATACCTGCAGTGACACAATTGCTCGAGTACACAAACAGGGGATGCCACACATGCAGATTTTGCTCATTTGTAGTACTATATGTATGTCTAGGTATGTGTAAAACTTGTTACTTCAGGTAAATAAGGTAATTCTTAATAATGATTACATCTACCACCATTTCAATCTGGAGATATGGAAATTAATGTCTTAAATAATTGCTTGTGTGATTGACAAAATATTATCTGTATACATGATAATTATTTCACCTAATGACTGAAAATAATTTCACTGAATTAATAACAATACCAGTTAGATTCCTGACATATAATGTCTGTTTTGACATTCATACCGAGGGAAAATTTAATCTACTCAATTCTTTTTTGACATCTGTATAGTAGACAAGACAAGGATCAGTGCATGCATAGCCTCTCATTTTTGCCAATTACATGCAAATCAAAGGGCAAAAAAAGAGCACAATTTTATTCCATTATTCCATTATGCCTAGTACAATTATTGTTTCATTATCCTTGTTGCAGCCTATTTGATGTACTTGTTTTTTCATTTTTGCAAGTATCACATTCCAAAATTTAATAGCGTAACTACTCAAGTATTAATAGAAAAGAAAGATGGAATTTAAAAAAATACATGAAAAGGAACTAACAGGAAAATTCTCAAGGCTCCAAAAGTAGTAACTGGAAAAGAAAATGCAATTTTAGGAAAAACAAATTATTTCATTATGGTGTTCAAATAAAATATTAAGAATTTAAGTATTACAGAGATTTAAGGTTACTGCAGTAGCCATTGTTAAAAGTTTTTTGAAAGAAGAGTGAGAAATTAATGTGACGTAATATTGAAATAGAATCAATAAGACTAGGCAGTGTCACACCACAGGAGCTGAACTGTGATATCAAGATAGATATTTTATTTATCAAAACACTGATTGTACTGTTGATTTAACAGTTACCCAACATTTTTACCTTTTTTTTTTTTTCCCCAAGAGATGAAATTTGTCAACCTGAACATAAGGACTGAGAGGTCATGCTTTAGTAACCTTAGAAGAAATTGGTGTAGGACTTACAAAGCTCTTGGGTAAAGTATAATGGGATGAGGAAAAACAATAAGACACTAGTAATAACTGCAGCCTTCCTAAGTCTTGCAGAGAAAAAGATAGTCAATAAGAGAAAATTGGAACATGTGATTAATTTTGATTTTTAATATATTTTAGTAGGGGTTTTTCAGACATTTTTCAGGAAACTTGCCTTATCCAGAAAAATGTGGAAATCTTTGCTAAATTCTGGAGGAGGGGTGTAAATCTCAGTGAGGTCAATGAAATTTCATTACCATAAAATAAATGCTGAAACTTATTAATAAAAAGAACAATTACAGAAATAAAAGCAGCACTGGTATGAATCCTAAATATAATTTCCTGATTTAGAAAAGAATGAGAGAAAATAACTCAAAGTAAATGCTTTCTCAGCTAGAAAAAGTCTAATAGCTGTGTCCCTTTGGGATCATTAAAGGTATTGGATAAACTCAGTATACCTACTAATGATGTGTAAGAAAGGTTGAATTGTAAAATGGAGCTTTGCTGACAAGGAAAAAATGCCCTGGCTTAGTCAAGATTAAGCAGGATTGTGAACAGCTCCAGAAGGAGTAGTGGTGAAAATGAAATGCTGCAGAATGGTTACGGAATTATTCAGCAGAAGGGATATTTGCAGCAGGAATTGTCAATGTTTTCCATATAATTTTTAATGTATTGCAGGATGCTTCAACATTTCAGCATGGCAATTACACATCTATTCAGTAGAAAGATATCTAAAAACTTTTCATTAAAAAAAAAAATCCAAAGATCATACTAAGAGTCAAGATCAATGTCAGCAGAATCATTCAGTCATAGATGGAAAGGCTATCAGGTATAGCTCGGCTATTTAATTTTTAGCATTTGTACAGAAAGTATATAAAAAAACATAATATGATTTTATTTTCTGGTTCAGTAGACTTTTATTTGAAGCAGATAGGTGTTTCAAATAATGACACTGTCACTGTCATGCTGATAGAAGTTGGTTTTCTCTGGTCTCGCTGGTTTTTTTTCTGAAGTCTTTCATCTTCAAATGGACCTGAAGCCAACTTGCAATTTGCAACTTGCTATTTTTATCCAAATTTCACAACATTATTTTCCTGAAGAAAAAAATCTGCAAAGGAACACACATTCAATAAAAATCGTGACTCCTTTGTAAACTAGATTTTACATGTTAACTTATGCACATGCATTAAAAATATGTAGAACCAGCCATAATATTTTTTTTCTCCAGACATGGGCTTTTGATAAAATAACATAAACATTAATTTGCCCTCCTTTGTTTTGCAGTTTTTTCTGAGTTTGGTAAGCTTCTGATAGCATTTAAAGTCTTTGTTGTACAGCAGTTTGCTCAACAATCCTTCTTGGAGATGGTGGTTACATATGTGGCTTAAATGCTCTAGCAAAATACATGCATGGGTGTTAAGAAAGGTAAAATTCTCTACCAAGCTTTCTATTTTAGAAGGGTGCCAGTGATTTTTATGTGAATTTTCTTTCTTTTTTTTTTCTTTTCAAAGGCAGGGGGAGGATTATATTTTTAATTGATGTCACCCAAGCATTGACTTACTGGATAAGAAATATTAACAGAAAATTGTAACATGCATTATTCTGTTAGCACTAGAATCTGCTGAGTGGGGATAATTCTTTTTTTAACGTCATGGAAGAGACTGATGATTTTTATAATATCAGAAAGAGTTATGTGGAATGGCTCAGGTGAGTCAGTGTCACTCAATGAAAAGTTAGCATGGGGTTTAGGAAAAAAGCCCAAAGTGTTGTGTGCATTTTTGGAATGAAAAGGGAAAACCTCCACTCAGATTCTGCTTGTGAGGCTCTGTAAGAAGCCTGTACACTGCAAAGGGTAAAGCCTGTGTGCTGCTCTGAAGCATTAAACTGGAACAGCTCTTGACACTATATCAAATCACCCTGCAGCCTTTACCTCCACTGCTGCAGCCTGCATGCCACTTCTACCAATATGTCATCAGGCCAACTCAGATCTGTATGTCCCTGCCCAGAAGCAGTGCAGAGGTTGGCCTCTTTTACTTAATGAGTCTGATAATGTCTGTCCCAAGGAGAAGAGAAAGGGCATAGAAAACATTTGTTTCCCTTAATATCTGTGCAGAGGTCAACCACAAAGGCAACCTTTTCTTCACTCTCTTCTATTCATCTGGTTATATTGTTCAACAGCACTGCAAAAATACATCTGCACTAGATACCCAGAATAAGACTGGTTGATTAGTATCAGCCTGCAGGAGAGGGCCAGCAGAGGAGGGAGGTGTGGTGCGTCTGTGTGTGGCTGGGGGGCAGGGGTATGGAGCAGAAGATGGTTTCTGCTGTATTCTTCTGCACAGGGTGCTGCAGAAATTGTGAACAACAGGAGAAGACCACGTTTGAGTGCCATTGCCCTTTATCTACTCCACCCGGCCCCACAGCAGCAACCAAAAAACCCCTCCAAATGTACTTTAAGCTGCTTTGCTGAACGAACACAAATGTATCAGTATTTTTCCCATAGTATACTAGTGCTTAGGTTTTGATAGTAACAGCTAAGAAGCTTTTATATTTCAAACTTGTTAATTTTATTTTATTTTGCTTTCCTACTATGACAGATGTATTCTTGGAACGGTTTGTTCACATAACCTTCCACATCACTAATCTCTAATCTTCTTACCTGTTTTTATTCAGTAACTTAAAATTTTAGATAGCTTATTCAAATGCTTTTAAATTGTAAATTATCCCCAAACTGATATAGTACTTTAGTCCTTTAAAAGTGTAAATGATTTCTGTGTCAAGAACTAGAATGATGAAAGGTGTAAAATGTTACAGTTCCAAAAGTGGAATTTACAGATATTCATGTAACGAGGAAAGGATTGACAGATTTGACTTCTCTCAGCCAGAGCTGTTACCTTCATCTGAGACCAAAAAATCCCATCAAATCAGCACAGAAGACAACCAATATTGGCATATGCACATCATTCGTTTCCTAGGGTTATGAAATATCTGCTCTGATGTGACATACAAGCCAGAAGGTTTGCATTCCTTCATTTGCATAGTGTGTTACTTTTTAGCCAGTGTTTCTTCCTTGCCCTTCTAAAACTAGAAACCTCTGTAGTTGTGTTTAGGTTTCTAGTTACGCTTATGCAGTAAGAGTGCTGCCATACTATTCTCTGCACGTCTTATAACCGCCCTAAATCCTTTCCTTATTTGTGTTTTTCCTCCAGCTTCACAGAAGTCCCTAAAAAGCTGTTTAAGCTTGTAAATTTCTGTTTTTATTTATTTTTGCTTGAAGAAAGTTGTCATTTAACAGGCACTTGGAAATTGATCATTGTGCTTTTGAATAGATCTCTTGCCTGGTAAAGAGCATTGTTGAGATTTTAGCTTTGCTGTGAATGTTAATTTCAAAAATTTGGCTGACTTCTGTAGATGCGAAGCAAAATCTTCCTTCAGTTTGAGGAAAAGATGGTGCTTGGCTTTAGAACTTTTTTGGTTGGTAGAAATGAGTTGAGAAAGTGAAGGAGGAAAGTATCTCCCTGCCATCGTAAGCAAAACTATTGCTTAAAGTGTTTCTGGATTAAAGAGCAGGCTTGAACTGTCTTTGTGTCTTGGACTACAGCCTCCTATTAATGGTATTTCTGGTCTCATAATGTTATTTAACAGAGGACAGTTGTTCAGCAGCCTTAATCACGTGTGTCATACAATTAGCAGACTGTTCAACAACGGTTTCAGCCTCAGCTTTTTTTCGTAAAATATAATGCAGCAACACAATTTCAATTTCCTCCCTTTGCATGAACTCACCGATTCATTACAAAACACATACAAAGAGATGTCTAACAGCTTAGAAATGTTTCTGACCTAGAACAATGAAGTGATCTATTCCGGCTCTGTGAGGAGGACAATGTACAGGCTCCTGGACTCACAGTGGCTTTGGGGGCCTCCTGACACCTTATGGAATGAAACCAGACAAATCACTTTTCATCTCTTTTCCCCACATGCTTTTCAGGTGTTCCTTTTATCAAGACTGTAAACTCCTTCAGGCACAGGCTGTTCCTCGGTGAGGTTTGTGCTGTGCTTAGCTTTGACTTGGTTGGACTCTTATGTCACACAAAGTACAAATAGATACTGCTGGACGTTAGTGAGCTTTTTGCTGTAGTACTGATGTACTTTGTTTTTTTGGACATTCGGGTGGAGATCTGATGGTACGCTTGGGAAAACAGTTTAAACCAAACCCCAAACTTCACAGTCCAAGCATCTGAAGAAGGTCCAATTTGGATCTGTCTCAGATTTTTAACACAGGTCATTTTAGACCTGTCTGTTTTGAGATTTTACCGGAGGATTAAATTAAATACCTTTTATGTATCTTCTTGGAACAGAGGTATCATGTCATAAATTATCAAATTCAGTGTTAGGAGAAAGTTTCAGAGGGTTGATTGCTGTTACTGTCTTCACAAGTAAGGCTCATTTTTTTCTTGTAAAAAATTGTAAGATGAAAACAGGTCATAGCAAGTTGAAAAAGACGGGCTGTGTGTGGCAGTAAAACAGACATTTTATGCAACCCCCTTGCAAAGATTAATTTTGTTTACGAAGCTAGGAACTTTTGTTACCGCTCATTATCTGCTCAAAGTGGAAGGCAACGTTTTGATTTGAACTATAAACTGGGAAGATGGAGTATATCTGAGGTAGGTAAGGATTTGAGAGCAAGTTGTGACACAGCTTCTCGCATTAAGCGCGATGAGTTCAAAGAAAACCGCCTCGGAACTTTGCAGGACCTGAGGCAATCAGCCGAGCGGCCCGGCCCGGCTCCTGCGGAGAGGGGAGAGGTAGCGGGCGGGG